>MU863662.1:5360-41790 GCA_033575675.1 Parathielavia hyrcaniae | reverse complement strand
TTGTTTGCTCTAGGTGCCAGATTGAATAGAAGCCACCTCACGCAACCGCGTCTGTCTATGCTTTTTTTCTTCTCCTATCTCCTTCTTTTCTTTTCTTCATTTTATTTTGATTCACCATTCGGAAAAGACTCCCAACCACTCCCGTGTTTAGACAGATACACAGTAATTAGTACACGCACCATAGACAACCTTCCTCTTCGTCATCTCTCCCGCCGGACGGGGGGCTCGGCGCAGGTTGCTGCTGCCCAGCAGGCGTGGCACGGCGCCGAGCATGCTCGCGGCCGCGACTGTGGCCATGTCGCGGCTGAGACAGATGTGCGGGCTTTAGATGTGGTGTACGTACTGTACAGATCGGATGGCCGGTCGAGTTTGATCACTTGTCTGAAGTGTCTTCCATGGGCAGGAGACTCGCTCCGAAAGAGGGGAGTGAGGAGTGCCCTTGCAGCCCTTTGACCACCAACGCGAGTCGGCCACGGGGTTGGACTCTTGAGCCATGGCAACCCCGGGGACTGGCAACTGAAACGATGGGACTGAATGGTGGCTCAGGGGGTTGAAGTCTGGACAGTATACGAACTCGGCTGGAGGGAGTGTTTCTGCGATTGGTCTGTTCAGGAGTGACTTGTTGAGGCCGATGGTTAAAGTCACGTTGAGTATGAAGAAGCAGTAAGCCCTCAGCTTGTGGCTATGGGACCAGCCAGAATTTGCCAAGTATGAACACACAAGAGTAAAATAAAACTGAAAATAGGATAGTTAGAAAAGGGGGAAACAACAAAAAAGAAGAAAAGAAGACCAAGAAGTTTATAAATATAAGACAAAGCCATGGCAAAAAGAAGTAAACCCAACCCATAAATCCCAGAGCATTTCCTGCCTGTTAGGCCCGCCCCTCTCTCTCGCCCCTTATCAATCTTTTATCACCCCCATATCCCCCTATCACCCCGTCTCCGTCACCACCGAAAGACATACCTCACGGCATCCCCGCCCTCACATTCTCATACCGACTATCCGGATAGCTCAAACAATTTTCCCCCCCATCCACCCCACCACCCTGACCCAACCCCTCAAAACTAGCCCCAATCAAACTCCCCTCCCCCTTCCGATCCCCCGCCGCCTCCCAAAACATACTCCCGCCCAACCCCGCCCCTCTCAACCACTCCACCTTCCGCCTCACCATCTCCACCGTATCAAACGACACCAGCTCCCTCGCAGCCGCATCATAGCTGTAGCTCGCGCCCGCGACCTCGTCGTACAGCACCGCCGCCCCCGGCCGCGGAAGCGCCTTGTAATCGTACACGCCAGCCTCCCAGCTGCCTTGGCCGGGGCCCGTGTACGACTTGCCGAGCCCGTCGGTGCCGGCGAAGGAGCGGCCGTAGATGGGCATGCCCAGGACGAGCTTGTGCGCCGGCACGCCGGCGGCGAGGTAGGCTTGGATGGCGGCTTGGGTGGAGAAGGGGGTTGTGTTAGTATTGGGGGAGGGGAAGAGGTTAGCTTGGTGGGCGGCGGTGGAGCCCCAGGGGCCCGAGTAGTCGTAGCCCATTAGGTTGATAAAGTCGAGGATGGAGGCGAGGGCGGGGAGGTCGAGGAGGGCGTAGTTTGCGGGACCCGCCGAGGCGGCGATGGTGAGCAGGAAGCGGGTGCCGGGCGGGGCGTGCTGGGCGGCGTAGGCGTCGAGGGCGGAGCGGACGGCGCGGAGGAGGAGGAGGAAGTTGGTGGCTTCGGTCGGGTTGGCGGGGAATTCCCAGTCGATGTCGAGGCCGTCGAAGCCGAGGTCGGCTAGGAGGCGGACTGCGGAGGAGGCGAACAGGGCACGGCTGACCGCCGTGCTCGCCGCTGCGGGGAAGGTGGGTGAATAGGTCCACCCGCCGATCGAGAGCAGCGACTTGAGTTGGCGGTGGGTTTTCTTGAGCAGGAAGAGCTGCTTGGCGCAGCCGTAGACGTTGGTGCCAATATCGTTCCACGCTGTGATGCGTCAGATGGGCTCGGGGTACATATGTGAACTCAGGGGTAAAGAACGCACAGTCTCCCGGATAGTGCTTGTCGGTGTCGGCCCACGTGTCGGACAGGTATACCTCGCCCGTCGACCGCAGGTTGGCAAACGAGTAGAGCACCTGGGTGAGCTGAGAGGCCGGCAGATCGGCGGGCTGGTAGTTGCGGCCGTAGATGCCCCTGAATATGTTAGTTATAGTTGCAGGGACATGTCGCACGTGGTGAAATACCCACCAGTTGGTAAAGTAAACGACATTCTGGTAGCCGGATGACTGCCGCCTGTCTATCTCGAAGTCGGCCGAGCCATTGTATGACGGGACTGGCGATGCACGGGCGAGGGTGGCACACAAGGACAAGGCAACCAGCGCCGCTTGCTTCAGGTTGAAAGCGGACGCCATGATGGGAAGCGTGTCTTGAATGCCCTGTCGTGTGCGGGTGATTGTTGCCAACCAGGCTGCCTCAAATATTAGCTCGGGAGATGTGAGGCCTTATACTTGTCACTGTCCTTGCATGGCTGGAAAAGATGTGGTTGCAAGAACTCAACTCCTTTCCTCGGGCTGCTCCTGAGGGATCTGGTCACTCAGGTGAGCACCCTCCACGTTTCCACGGCCTGTGGTGCATCTTCAGTACAGCCATGTCCCCCATGTTCCTACCTTTTGACCGTCTCAAGCTGCAACGTTGCTGTTGGGAACTTCTCAGTTAACAACGACGTCACAGAGTATGGTCACTGACAGTGACTAGTGCTCGCGTGCTCTTTTACTACCAGCTCGTCTCCTACATTCCCTGCCATCCAACACTCCAAGTTGAAGCTCAAGCTAGATCATGGACCAGACAGGATTCGGCCAAGAGACCAGACGTCGCAAGATTGCAACTTTGATATGTGCACCCAGCAGCACATGAGCAGGCCATGCGCCTGTCCTGTAATTTAGCATGCAACGCTCCCAGTACACCATCTCGGCCCTTATCGGACTAGCAAGATTCACATGGGCCATGCTGTCGTGAGACTGGGGGAATAATAAGGGGCCCTTGGGGCTCGGGCCAACACCTCGATCTTGCCATCATCTCCGCCACGCTCGGCATTGTTGTGCAGGTGAGATCACCGGATGCCGGGCCACCCCCAACCCATGGACGAATGAGGAAGGTCGGAGCAGTGCTGAGCGGCTGTGATTCGTTGCTTGACCAGAGGGGTCGGCCGATCTCTGGGTTCAGGGGTGCTTGTTTCAGCGTCAAGTGTCAAAAGAGGGGTGGGATGATGCCAAACTCAAAATGCCTGGTAGATGGAGGTGGTGTTTTTAGAACTTAGGTACCAGTTGGTGTGGAAGAGGACTGGACGAGGTGACTGTGTGAGGGATTGCCGCAGTACCTGACTTGGTTTGGGCACTCGACGTAGCATTGGACCTTATCAGGACGCAGCGATGGTCAGACAGCGCGCCAGGCCTCTTAACACTGGGCCATTCCCCGTGGCAAGGTTACAGCAGCGTTATTTCCGTGAGGATGTGCTAAGCTTGTAGACAGGAGCATTTGTCCGCTTCAATACATTGATGATTATACTAAAGTAAGATGAGCGAGACCCGGGTACCTGGTTGATGTCGGGCGGAGCGGCACTCAAACTTTCAGGGGCCAAAAGCCTAAAACCAGCAGAGCTCCTCGTTCTGGGTGGGAAGCAAGGACGAGGTAACTTAGTCAATCAGACGCTGGCGGTTGCGAGCGCCGAATCACATGCGGTTCGGGCCGACTACAAGGGAGGTTCCAGTTCCGTAGCAACCCTACGTTGCGAGACCTTCAGGGGCTTGGCCGGGATTGGAGCACTTGAATTGCAACCACAATGCTGAAAGGGATTAAGGTAATGTACTGGTAACATTGCCCTCGGTGCAAGCCAGCTCTGCAACGTTGCCGTTGCCATGTTGTCCTGGATGGCATGGTGCTTGACTGCTTCTACAAGTCACAGTTCAGCAGTTTAAAGTACAGGGCTCCTGCCATCAATAGGTCCCTTACTCACAAATTTAGCATTGCCTTGCTGCGTACGTATATTCCCTGACTACAACAGACACCACCTGCCTGTAAACTCAGAGTTTGAAGCAGTCAGATGTCTTGTATTCTTCACCAAACCCTTCCAGGCACCGTAGACCTCCATGCGCGGTGCTCCCTCGGCTGCCGTCACGTCAACAACCACCCAGTATCTCTTCTGTATTTGGGAGCTCAAAGCAATGGAAAATCGCAACAACAAGAACAACACCTAGGACTCCCACTTAAACAACACAAACCAGTCATCAACAACAACAGGAATACAGAAACAATCCAGAGTCCGGCAACAATCACTGCCGACATGTGGTACCCAGCCCTCACACCCTTCATCAATGTGCCCCCGACCCTCACCATGTGGCACCAGACATTTCAGCCGCCTCAATATCGAAGTTCAGGCCCCGCCCCGCTGGAAGTTCCTCACCAACCCGCTCGTTTGAACAGGGGATGCTGATGAGTGATGAATGCCACCGCCGTCTGCTCTACATGTACGCTCCAATCAGACTAGGGCGTGTGCAGACTGCCTACCATCTGTTGCCCTTTGGCCATGCCACTGCGGCTGGGGCGGTGACCATGCGGAGTCTGGCGAGGTGATCGAGGGCCATGGTTGGCCGGTTGGGACCGAATAACAGAGCAAGAGGACTTTACTAGGATTAAGGTATGGTGTGTTGGTGCCGGCTTGCCGGGTATGTCGGTGAGCAGTTTCGGCAGTCCCCATCTCATGAGAGTCTTAAACGTGTTACGGCGTGCGAGGCACAGAGTTGGCGGTGTTACCTGGGGGGAAATTAACAGGTATCTCAAGTAGACATATGGGAGGCTATGGATGATCAGGTCCAGTCACGGGTTCGGCAACTGGCATTGAGGCTGAGGGATAGTCAAGAAGAGATATTAAAATAACATTGATAGGAAATCTAGCCGACACAGTACATTTGGTGTGACGTTGGTATCTAATCCTTCATGATGTTTATCCTGTTGCTGTTCCTCTATCACCAAACCTGGAAAATACACAATCCAATGCCAACGCCATACCAGACCATGCTTCATTCGAGTCAAACCTCAACCGCCGACGCAGCATGCATGTCATGCATGACCGGGTTGACCACCCGCTCGTCCCACCGGAAACCAAAATCCTCACCAAGCTCCTTTCGACAAGCCGCCGTGACCGCTTCCCAGACATTCTCAAACACGCCAAAGTTAGCCGGATTCTGGTCGTCATTTTCACCGCCCTGAAACACGCCCGTGCGAACCAGGCACGTGTTCCAGCCGTACATATTACCCCCCACAATATCCGACGCAGGATTATCGCCAACCATGTAGACATTGCCAGGCACGCGCTCCTCGCCATGCAGCGCATCCATCCAGGACGCAATCACCTCGTCAGCGTACTTGTACGTGGCCAGCTCGGGCTTGCCGTACACAACACGCTCCAGCTCGACACCCGTCAGGGCCTTGTACATAGCCTCGAGGCCGATGCGGAAGGCGCCCTGGCTCATGCGCGGCACGGGATGCTCGGTCGGGCAGAGCAAGTCGCCCTGCGAGAAGTAGATGGGGATGCGACTCGAGACGGGGTCTGCCGCGAGCGTACCCAGCCGACCTTTCTCGGACCGCAGCAAGTCGACGATGATCTGCATGTCGGTCGCGTAGTCGCGCGAGTCCGAGAAGACGAGGATGGCGTCGATGTGGACCTGCGAGAAGTCGCGGGGCCGCGACGAGGCGCGCTCCTCGTCGGTGAAGACGCGGTACGGCGCGATGGACGGGTCCCAGGCGACGATGTCGTTGGGCACGACGATGTCCTTGAAGCCGTACTCTTCGGCCACCTCGCGGCACCGGTAGCCCTCGCCGCCCACGACCAGGACCGTGTGGTAGTACTCGGCCAGGGCCCGCATGGGCGTGTGACTCTGGATGAACTGCTCCGTGCTGACGGGGTTCTTGAGGATGTGCGACAGCTGCTCGGTGCGTGCCTTCTCGGGCTTGCCGGACCCATTGGTCAGGAAGATGTGCGGGATCCGGATGCCTAGCTCGTTGTCGCCGTTGAGCATCTCGAGCGTCCGCTTGCCTTGCGGGATGAGCCGGTCGCCATGCACCAGCACGCCGTCAATGTCGAACACGAAGGCCATGTTCTTGGCCGCCGCCACCTTGTGGGCGAGTACATCCTGCACCTGAGACGTCAGGATCGTCCGCGATGGCCCGGATTGCGCCACGCCGAGCTTTCCATCCCTGAGTGCATCTCTGATCTCGACAGGATATGTGACGCTGCTGAGCCGTGACTGCCTCTTGGACTTGGGGATGGGCAGCGAGGTGCCGAATGAGTTGCGGGACACCCTCCGCTCTTTAAGGGACGGTGAGTTGGAGAGGTGGTGGAAGAACTGTGTCGAGTCGGCGTCGGGCGACCTCAGCGCCGGGACCTCGATGGTGTTGTGCGAGGTTGGGGATACCGGGATGGTAAGATCGTGTCCGAGGCCCGCCCAGCTCACGTTGCGTTTGTGGCCGTCGCCTGGGTGGTCTTGACTGGGATGGGCTGCGTGGCTGGTGATGATGTTTTCCGGCTTCTTGCGTTGAATGGGAAAGTTCTTGGGATGTGTCGTCTTCTCAGGGGAATCAGGGGGCGTGTCCATCTGTTTCTTTGGCGTAGCGCCAAAGTCAACGTCTTTAAAACCCGTCTTCGACATGACGGCTGAGTGGGCAAAAAGAGAGAGGGTGATTTGGGAGGGCTTTCGATGAGATACGGCTGGGAGATAATGCAGTAACGAGGTTGAAGTCTGTCTCGAGATGATACTGTCTCTTATATCACGGCGAACGGGCAAGATTCTTCCCGAACTCCCCGGGTTATCTGCTCGGGTTGTGAAGTGTTCTGCGAGGTGGTGAGACCCCTGTTTGTCCTGTCCTCTTGGAGCCAACCGCGTGTCTATCAAGCAGCAGCCGTATCAGTTATGCCCAATATCCACCAGCAGAGCTCCGTCATGACGACATGATGGGGTGGTGGCTGAGAAGAATTCCACCTTGTCTCCACGAAGGCATCCGACTATCCGTTTCAAGATGGCATGGCGCGGTACAAGCAGATTCACATGCCATTGTTGCGGCTCTGCATGATCCTGCTCGTTAATCCTAAATCGGGACCTAAGGCAAAGCTTGACATGTACAAGTACCTGCCTGTGGCGGGCAGGATTCTCAGGGGCGATCGGCAGAAGCTGCGAACCCTGCGAGCCCTGAAAAACGCGAAGCTCCATCAAGCAGCGGTGAAGATCTAAAGCTCTCGATAGGCCCAGGCTGTCCTGTGTTGATGTCGTCACGGTCTCCGGCAACTGTGAAATCTCAGAAAAATGTTAGCAAAGTTTTAGAGGCTTTGGTGGAGCCCAGGCCAGCGTCGTTCGCCTCCGTGGCACACACATGGCCGCTGGTTGGCGGGCAGCCTTTCGGGCCTATCCGGCCCTATCGGCGTATTTAGAGATATGCGCGCCTTGGCGAGCTTGGCTGCAGCAAACGCCCACGTCAAGGGTACTGCAGGGCGACGGAGTGGGCGATAGAGACTTCTGGATAATGGGATCGATCCATGACTCAAGCATTGCCGATCCAACCTCGCCGTCAGCCCGGAAGTGGATTCCAGAACGCAGAGAACCGGGCCTGAGATCTCATTCTTGCAACGCTGACTTACCCTGCGGCCCACGACGGGAGGATCCTTAGACTCCCCGGTGGAGCCCAGAGACCCCTTCTCAAACGTCACAACGTGGAACCACGTTCTTGCCGTGCAATTGGACCCTTAATATTGCCTCAGAAGCAGTGTCCCGGGATGTCAAACGCGAGACCCGAACCAAGATGCCGTCAGAGCCGTGAGAACCCATCAAGGTGGCAGACTTTTGAGCGGTGAGGTCCTTGCCAGGATTTATTCGTTTCGTTATCCCAGGATATCGGCTCAGGCACGAAGAAGGACTTGCTGCTCTCGAATCAGCATACACACTCTCCCCTGTATCTCATATCTCGCGTTGAACACAAGATGACGGCAAGTACGGGCTCTTCCAAGACATACACGCTCAACAATGGGGTGAAAATTCCCGCTGTCGGCTTCGGCACCTTCGCCAACGAGGGCGAGAAAGGAGAGACGTACAGGGCGGTGACCAAGGCGCTTGAGGTCGGCTACCGCCACCTCGACTGCGCATGGTTCTACCACAACGAGGACGAGGTGGGCGACGCGGTGCACGACTTCCTGGCCAAGAACCCCAGTGTCAAGCGCGCCGACCTCTTCATCTGCACCAAAGTCTGGAACCACTTGCACGCGCCCGAGGACGTCAAGTGGAGTCTGCACAACTCGTGCGCCAGGCTGAGGGTCGACTACATCGACCTCTTCCTCGTGCACTGGCCCATCGCGGCGGAGCGCAACGACGACTACAGCGTCAAGCTGGGTCCCGACGGCAAGTACGTCGTCGACCGGGCGCTGACTGAGGACCCGTCGCCGACGTGGCGGGCCATGGAGGAGCTGGCCGACAGCGGCAAGGCGCGGGCCATCGGCGTGTCCAACTGGACGGTTGAGGGCCTGCGGAAGCTGCTCTCGTTCGCGCGCGTCAAGCCGGCCGTTAACCAGATCGAGATCCACCCGTTCCTGCCCAACACGGAGCTGGTGCGCTTCTGCTTCGACAACGGCGTCCTGCCGGCGGCCTACTCGCCGCTGGGATCGCAGAACCAGGTGCCGTCGACGGGCGAGCGGGTGCGCGACAACCCGACGCTCAACGAGGTGGCCAGGCACAGCAAGCACAACCTGGCGCAGGTGCTGCTCGCGTGGGGGCTGCGGAGGGGCTATGTCGTGCTGCCCAAGAGCTCGACGCCGAACCGCATCGAGAGCAATTTCCAGCTGCCCGAGCTGACTGACGACGAGTTCGATGCGGTCGAGGCCGTCGCGCGGGGGAAGCATTTCCGGTTCGTCAACATGAAGGATACGTTTGGCTACGACGTGTGGCCCGGCGAGTCACAGTAGTCGCGTTGATCGGGGGATGACGGCGAGAAAGTGCGGCCGTGGTTGGAGTGGTTGGCGTGTAGAGGCTGGTTGACCTTTCAAAATTTAGAAGGCGAGGTTAGGAGCAGCGATGCATTTTCCCAGATGCCTTAGATCTGGCCTGTGAACAGTGATTGTTAGATTGGATGCGAAACAATGAGGTTCTCGGGGATTTCTGTCGAAGTGTCGATGCATGAGTGGTGGGAAATTGGTTCACGCCGATGACTGGAAGCCAGAAATGCTGAATTTTGCGAATTGATACCGGGAGCCGTGATCGGCTGCGAGCCTGCTTTGACTGCAGTGCTTTGAAGAAGCAGATTTCCTCCATCAGAAAATACAAATGCTGCTGGGATTCTGGGCAGGCACGAGACCTTCCAATGTTGGAAGGGCAGAGGAGCAAAGACACGTGGCCCTGAAAAGTCAATCTCCCGGCCCGTCTCCCCCATCTCCCAAACGAAGAAGCCTTGCCGTCAACAATTTTACGTACATGGAACGAGGTAAGAAATTATCAGCTCGAGACTCTTGACGATCTTGATCCCTCACAACAGACAACAAGCTGGAACTAGAATTCCTCCGTCTGACACGGGCTTTTCTTGGCCATTCTTGGCTTCTCGAGGGCCGCGTTAGGCTCTGAGAGGAACGCGTCTGTTCCGTTGCCACGCGCACCACCCACATGCAATGCGTGTGCGTTCGGTTGCCCGAGATTACTCAAATGGCTCGCCTTGGCGGTTCTTTGGAGGTTGCCAAGTCTACGTATTGTTGCGTACTTCCGCGGTGAAGTCGTAATCCAGGGACGAAGGACCGAGTGCGTGGTGCTGGAAGCCTAGAAATCCACAGCTGGTTGTTGACTAATCCGAACAAACGGCAGACAGCTGCATCTCGGCTCAACTCATTTCAGCCCATTTTCACTGTCGATGACGAGGTCGGTGGTGTCGGAGTCGTCAGCTCATCCATGAACACTGGACAGCCTGGCCTTTGCGACCGTTGATGATGGGGTTCACGAGGTGGGAGGTGACGACCAGGCGGAGATACCGCATGCGGCAACGATGATATATTAAAGCATGTCGGCTTCCTCGGCTCTGTGACGTCTAGGATCTTCACAACCATCAGCCACCTCCACAGACTCAGCATCAGCAACGCTCAACGCTCAACGCTCAACACTCTCATCACTGCATCAGCCAATACTCACTCCCAACTCAACCCTCAACATGCATATCACGGTCGTCCCCGCTTCCCCCAAGACCGGCCAGGCGGCCATCCGCAGCCTGCTCGCCGACGCTTCCAACCCCGCTGTCAGGGGCTACTACCGCGATCTGGCCAAGGTCCCCGCCGAGTTCAAGGCCAACCCGCGCTTCGAAGCCGTCCAAGGCGACGTTGAAGACGCCGCCAGTCTCGACTTCACAGGCTCGGATGCCGTCTTGAACATCACCCCGCCCCTCTACGACGAGAGGGACATCATCGCCCATGCTCGCCTGGTGTCAGAGAACGTCAAGGCTGCCGTCAAGCTGGCCGAGTCGGTCAAGCGTCTTGTGCTGTTGTCGAGCGTCGGCGCCCAGTATGACCATGGCACGGTAAGCCGGTGCATTCACCTCTTGTAGGGCTTTGTTGTCAGGCACTGACGACTTGGCACAGGGCGAGATCCTGACGAACCACGAAGCCGAGGCTCTGCTCCACGACGCCGCGCCCGAGGTTGTCTTTGTCCGATGCGCCTATTTCATGGAGAACTGGGGAATGGCGCTCGAGACGCTGCCTGCGGGCTTCTTCTTCACGACGCTCACGCCGCTGGATTATTCCCTGCCCATGGTACGTACCTACGTACCTTATGCTCAGCGAGCGAGCAACAAAATGAGCCGACCGACCGACTAACACGGCATGCAAATCTAGATCGCAGTCCAAGACATCGGCTCGACCTGCGCGGCGCAGCTCCTGGCCACCGGTACCGCGCTGCCCTCGCGCCCGCACGTCTTTGAGCTGCACGGGCCCCGCGCCTACACGTCGGCCGACGTGCAGCGGGCGTTTGAGGAGGTGCTCGGCAAGAGCGTCGAGATGCGGCCCGTCGAGAAAGCCGGCCTGGACGGCTTCTACGCCGCCGTCTTCCCGCCGGGCGTGGCGGCGCACTTTGCCGAGATGAACAGGAGCTACCTCGAGGGCGGCATCTTGTACGAGGACCCGCGGCCGACGCCGGGGGAGAAGAAGTTTGGTAAGACGGAGCTGGTCGAGGTTGTGCGGCAGATGTTGGGGGCTTGAGCTGTGCATTCTTGGGGATTTTTCGCTGGAGGCATGGCGGATGAGGCGGCTGCTTGATGGAAATGGATTGCTTTGGTTGGTAACGGAGGAAAGAATACGCTCATGGTTGAATTTGCAGTAGTTAACGTTATTTTGTTCTGATTTACGCTACGACCTTGATTAGGTAGGAAGGAGAATATTATTATTCCTACACCGCTATGCCCTGGGGGCGTGCCGGACCTTCAACTATTTACTACACAGGAGAACCGCACCCTTGCAGGCCGGATGAAAAACCCATATCGAAATCAAGGAAACGATCAGTGACTGAGCCTGCAAATACAAAAAGAGAAGGCCTCCTGGCCTTCGAAGGGGCATCAGACCGCAAGCTCCAGCTCCAGCCTCCTGGCCAGATTGTACATCGGCAGCCTCCCTGAGTCCATCAGCCAGCCTAGGATCCTCCGTGTTAGCCGTGCAGCTGTGGAAGGATAGTTAATAATTAGCTAACGTACATTATAAGCGAGTCGCGCACTCTCACTACCTTACAAACATTCTCCTCAATTACAAAACAACAAAACTATCAACCAACTACAATTGTATCAGAAACAGCTAAATCAGACCCTTCTGCAACCTCCTGGCAAGTGCGTGCATTATGGCCAGGCTTGCCGCACACACCACAGCACCGAACCCTCGTACGACCCCCCCCTGCACCACTACCATCCGGCTGCGTTTCTTGTGCCACCTCCCCAACTACGGCCTTCTGGTCTAGTAGATCCTTTGCACCTTGCACCGCAAGTGATCCTCTCAAGCCGCACGCGTGTTCTTTTTGCTCTCCGGCGCTTGCTTAGTGCCTCGTTGGCCTTGCGGAGCGAAGAGACCTCTGACCGAAGGAGGGCCACCTGGTGCATCACAACCGTTGTACCCTTGGCCAGCTGGTCCACAGCAGCCAACATTGAAGTCAGGGAGCTATTTTGATGGTTGGCGATGCGAGTCTTGATCAGCGTTGACTGTGCGTTGGCTTCTCTGGGTTTGTGTGGTGTCTGGGAGACCCAAGGTTGTGCAGTGCCAGGCCGTGAAATTGGGGGTGTTGGCGTATGAAGCTTTACATCCAGCTTGGAAAACACCCTCTCTGGATCGTACGGCACAAGGCCGGCACCTGCAAAGCCGCTCTGTATGTTCCTCTCCGTCATAGAGGAGTTGGCCATATCTTCCACACCACGTAGTCTCGGCGGAAAAGCTCGCTCAGATAGCTCAATTACATAACTGAACAAGAGCCTTCTCTTCGGAATCGGTGAGCCGGCGCGAGTTGGCTGGAAGATCGCGTCGTGCAGGCCGACCTGCGCGTCGGTCGCGTAGGGTGGATTCCGGTATATCGTAGAGCTTAGCTACGGCTCTAATGCTTACTTTTCGTCGTGTTGGAGAGCTTTGAGGGCTAAGATAACCCTCGCTTCCATTGAAGGAGCTGGCATATTGGGTGGTTGGAGAAAATGAGGTTAAGTGCAGAGAGAACGCGTTGTAGTGGGGAATGCGGGACTCGCTTATATGCGCGGCTCGCTTATAATGCACGTTAGTTACCTAACTACTTATACGTACGGAGGTTACAGGCAAAAGTTTTCCAAGTGAGCCAGGTACCGGCAAGGGTCACGGTCAGGGGCCCACTCTCCCTTCCAATGTACCAACGCGTCGCGCGCGGCCGTCAATTCAGCAAAAACACCACCTTTGCAATGGCTTCAGAGCCCCCCTTTACACCACCTGGCTAGCGGTTCAAGAACCCTGATATTACCCGCAATGAGCGGCTTCAAGGTATATTCCTTTCTGAATTGACGGCCACGCGCGACGCGTTGGTACATTGGAAGGGAGAGTGCGCCCCTGACCGTGACCCTTGCCGGTACCTGGCCCACTTGGAAAACTTTTGCCTGTAACCTCCGTACTATCCCAAAACACCTTCCTCACATTCGCGTTTTGATCTTCTTTCTCTCTCCGTCTTTATTCCGTCTTGAACTCTTTTAACTTTGTCTCCATCGTTCTTTCCTTCTTCCCTGCCTTACTCTTCTCAAGTCCGTCTTTCTGCTAATGTCTCCTGCAGTAAGTGCAGCATTTGACCCTAACCCTGGGAGCCTGGGACTCGGGAAACGTTTGTGAAATAACTAATCCGTAACGTTAACTTAGTTTGCACCTCCAAATCCCTGACGTAATCAGGTGGCCAGGTGGCGCCGGCAACATGCCACGACTCGAGGTACTCCAATGCATGCATCGTCGCGCCATTGCTCCCCAACTGAAGCATCCAAGATAAGGTAACAGTGTCTCCACTGATCCGTCCGACATCTCGAGCAAGCAAAGTTATCGCGCGTCTTAAGGCGAACGGTACTTCCGCAGAGTTAAGAGAGCAATTGACCATCGATTTATTTCAGGGTGACTAACTAGGTACCTTAATTTAGCTTGAGCACGCGCGGGGCCAAGTCCTGGTTCGGGAGACACTTGACGCAACACAGAAAAGTCAGCGACACTCAACCATGGCGTCAACGACCACCCTACCCACGACGATGAGGGCGTGGCAGTACTCGACCGCAGCAGGCGGCCTCGAAAAGCACCTCTCGCTCCACGATTCAGTCCCGCTGCCGAGGATGCTGGGGGACTCAGATCTCCTCATCCAAGTCGTCGCGGCCAGCATCAACCCGGCCGACTACAAAGTCCCCGAGCTGGGCATCGTCGCTCGCGCCGTCATACACACCCCCGCGACGCCAGGTATGGACTTTTGCGGGCGCGTCGTGCAGGCCGCGAAGACCGTCGACGCATTCGCCATCGGAGACCTGGTCTTTGGCCGCCTCGGCCCGCAGCAGCATGGCTCGCTGGGCGAATACATCGTCGCGCCAGCCACGGCGTGCGCTCATGTGCCAGACGGAGTAGCCCCGGAAGAGGCCGCGACCGTGGGTGTGGCCGGCATCACCCAGTATCGTAAGCCACCTTTCTCATCAACTGGCCCCGCTAATTACCTTGCTTGAAAAAAACGAATAGAAGCTGATTACAGGCAGAATGCATTGCGCCCAACGTCAAACCAGGCGACAAGGTCCTCATCAACGGCGGCTCCGGCGGCACGGGCACGTTCGGCATCCAGATCGCCAAAGCCCTCGGCTGCCACGTCACGACGACGTGCTCCCCGGGCAAGGCCGACCTCTGCCGCTCGCTCGGCGCCGACGCCATCATCGACTACACGTCGACCGACGTGTCGCAGGCGCTCCGGTCGCAGGGGCAGGTCTTCGCGCTCGTCGTCGACAACGCGGGCCTGCCCGACGACCTCTACAAGGCCGCCGACGACTTCCTCGTGCCCGAGGGCAGGTTCGTCCAGGTCGGCGGGCCCATGAGCCTGGGCGCGCTCAAGACGGTCACGTCGCGGCTGCTGCGGCCGGCGTTTCTCGGCGGCGGCAGGCGCAAGTTTGTCATGTATAACATCGCGACCAGCCAGGCTGATCTGAGGGTGCTCGGGCAGTGGATGGCTGAGAAGAAGATCAGGGCTGTTATTGAGGAGACGTACGAGATGGGAGATGTACCGAGGGCGTTTGAGAGGTTGAAGACGGGGAGGACTGCTGGGAAGTTGGTCGTTCGCGTTTCGAGGTGATTGACAGGATTTGGAGTTTACTGGGCTGCAACTACCCTAAATTGTAGCATTTCCAGTCGATCTGTAGCGGAGCTGGAGGTTTTTAGGGGTTATTAATGATGTTTCAACAGCACCACACTGGGTATTTCTCAGAGTCCTGAGAAGAACAATCAGTTTGCGCCTTTCCGTCAAGATTTCGGAGACATCACAGTCACGAATCAACGATAGCACCGTTTGGATGTCCTTTCTTTGGGCTCCTGAAGAATGTGTGGTCCTCGCCGAATGCGGAATAGGCCGCGGTGTTGGTGTGGTCCGGCGTTGGTTGGTGGTCCCGCTCGCGGGGGCGCAGCACAAAAAAGGTCGGGGCCAGGCATACCATGGGGCGGACACGGCGCTTTTCTGTGTCGTCGAATCACTGACCTCCGTACCACGACTAAGAAGGACGAGCTGCAACAGAACCAAGCGCCGACAAGACGGATGAGGTGGAAACGTGGCCGGCGACCAAAGGCCAGCTCACTGACTGCTTGGTGTTAGTCGCCCAAGCCACCCCTGACTCCCGTGACTTGGAGGCCATGCAGCAGTCTGTTTTCCAGAAGGATGCTGCGCAACTGACCCAGACTGTCGGGTCACCACTCATCTCTTGGGTTTCCCCACCTGTTGAACCTCCGAAGATGCCTTGCCTGCAGCTAGTCGAGACGCCGAACAGCACCTTCGCCAGGTTGGGCTGTCCTGGCTACGAACTCGAAAGCCCACAGGTTCATTCACTCGTGGAACCTGGACGACCAACATGTCAGACAACCAGCATGACATTAGGTTGGGCTGTGAAAGGGAATGGTCGAGGTGACTTGTTGTGTCACTCCGCACAGAGTGGCATTGTCTTCGAGGTCTTCAAGTTATGGCCGCCCCCTGGCACCTGAAAGAAGCCGCACAGTCAGGTACGCTGCGCTTCGCTATTTCTTCACCTACTAACGCCTCGTTTTTTGAGCCTTTGACACCATCTTTGGCACAACCCAACGAGTCAGCCACCTCTGGCCGTTGTTGGGCCACGTCAAAGACATCGGACAAAGTCTCGGGATATAACAATCAGCAAGCTTTCCTCGCCCTTCGCTTTCCCCAGCAGCAGCTCTCCACCACACATTCACACTCTACAGCCAGCATCAACACCTACTTTCGGTACCTTACCTGAGTTTCACTTCCACTTCCACAGTCACCACCCCCCAGACTCCCGCAACAACCCTCCACCATGCCCACCACCGTCATGCCCCCCTACCCCTTTCCCGGCGCCCTCTTCCCCCTTATCTACCTCGACCGCCGACACGAACCAGAACAAATCCCTCCCCCTCCCGTTGTGCCCCAAGACAACAACAACACCACCACCACCACCACCACCACCACCACCACCAACGACAACAACACCACCACCAACAACCCCAACACCCAACAAAACCCGCCCCCCCGCGCCCGTCACCCGCTCGCCGCGTCCCCATACCCAGCAAAGTTCTACTCACAGTACCGCTGCGCCGTCTGCCGCACCCAAATCGGCGACGCCCACGGCGCAGACTTTGTCGGTCACATGCCCTGCTCCCACCGCAGCACCTGCCTCAAATCGAGCTGTATCCGCGCGTATTATGGCAAAGACGCCCGCGCGTGGGGTGTCAATGGCTGTAGGAAGATCTATCGGGGTCCTCCCCCTCTTTCTTCTCCTCGTTCTTCGAGTGTTAATGTGGAAGGTTCTGGGAAGAAGAAAAAGGAGGGAAGAGGAGGAGGAGATGAGAAGGAAATGTACTGCCAGGCGGCGGGGTGTGGGGGACGGATTGGGCAGTGGGCTGCGTACAGGGCGGTGCGGTCTGAGGATGGGAGTGTGGTGAGGGCGGAGGGGATGGTGGATCCGGTGGCGAGGAGGGAGTATGAGAGGGCGAAGAGGAAGGTGGAGGAGGAGGAGAAGAGGGAGAGGAATGAGGAGGAGAGAAGGAGGAGGAAGAGGGAGAGGGGGGGCGGGTGTGGGGATGTGAGTTGTTTGGAGGCTTTTGCGTTTATTTGTTGTATTTGTTGCTGTTGTGGGAGTGCACTAGACTAGGAGGGTTACTTGCTGGGAGTAGGTCGGTAGTTTTGCCACCGAGGTGTCTTGTTATGGCTGCACTGCCGGGTGGGATAACTAGGGTGGGGTGGGCTAGATGGGGGTTCCTCAAGGGCAGGGGGTAGAGGGTAGATGGAATAAATCATCGCCTTACCGCCGCATGCTGAGGTCTAGAAGCTCAAGACCGCTCAAGAATCGGGCGAACATATCCCGGCTCATTGATTTGAAACCACTTGAAGGTTGTCAAACCATTTACCGGCCTTCAAGCCGTTGGCTGGCCGTTAGTTGTTGGCTCACACCTCGAGCCGCCCAAATCTTCAACCGCTCTTGCCCTCTAAGCTAGATCTTGTCCGCTCCTACCTCTCTAAACCGCTTGATCTTCGGAGCGGCTTGTGAGAAATAAGCGGCTTGTACCCATGAGCTAGAGATAGAGGGCTTGTGTGTCTGAGCGAATATATCCCGGCTCGTGGGTCTCGGTATGCGTCGCTATGGCGTCTTGTAACTCGTGGATCTGAAGCTTCACTGCAGTTAATTATACCTACTGATATTGAGCTCCCTTGCAGGTTTCTTCATATCTATACCGAGCATTACCCGCCAATCGGTGAGTCCAGCTCAATATCACCATTGTTCATAATTCCAGAGAGCTTCATCCACACCTCTGTTTTGAATGGCACACCCTTAGCCATTCCCTACGGCCTATCAACGCCAGTGAAACAAACCTAGACGTGACACCTCATGATACAAGTCATATATACACAGCGCTCCAAGCCTCCGCTTACAGTCAGCACCCAACCCATCCTGACCATTCTTCCAACCCAACCCAACCCCCCATCACTTCGAACTATTCTCCCACCCTGTCTCTAACCTCACCACCTCCATATCCGGATCCCTCGCCACCACAACCGGCACCGCATTCTCCGCCCTCATCCGCCCATCCAACCGCCACTCCCACCGCGACTTCTCCACCATATCCCCTCCCCTCCGCAACCTGTCCCGCCACCCCTCCGCCCACAACCACGCCAGCCTGGCCTCGTCAACCGCCTCCCTCCCCCTCAGTGCCGGGCCCCGATGGCTGATACTCCGACGCGGCCCGTATCTACGACTCCGACTCCGGGTACTGGTACTTGTACTTGTTTGAGTCAAGGTCCGGCCGATGCTGGGTCCAGTGTGTCGCAGGCGGGGATGGTGGTGGTCGTCGTCATCTACCTCTGTCTCCTTTCCTGTTTCCTTCTGTTGTTGTCGACTGCCCCCCCCCTCCTCCTCTTCCTTTTCAGGGTAGCTATCTTCTCCCTCGCTGCTGCTCGACTCGGAGTCGGAGTCTGTGTCATCGTCATCCACCGAGACCTGTGCAGTCACGGAGAGGACCTTGAGTCGATCAAAGTTACTTTCTAGCACTATCACTTTGTGTTGTTTTGAGTTTGTGTTTGTGGCCGGCGCTGACTGAGCGGACACGGGCCTGGGTATTTCAAGTTGTAACGGTTTCTGCTGCCTTGTAGTAGTATGCGGGTCCGTGTCGTGTCTCACAGCCCTTGCCACGCCCGAGGCTAGTCAACTCCCACCACGAGGGAGGAAGGAGCTGCGCTCGGAGGGGGGAGGTTGGAGATGGTCATTGGTCGGTGTGTCTGGGCTCGAAAGAGGGGAGTGGGAGGGTTTCTGAGTCGGGGGGTGGACGTTGTCTGGCTGTGGTTGGGGGGAGGATGGGAACCAGGACACGCTAGAGGGACGGCCTAGCCGGGTTAGGGTGCTAGTGGGGTGGGCATCGCGAGTGGAGGTGGTGAGGCTGGGCCGCGGCTGCTCAAAGATGCTGCGCATGCGCCGGAAAAGGCTTCCTGTGTTGCCGCCCTCGCTGGCGGTGCTGTGCCGGTTGTTGTTGTCTGCGTGGTGCGCTGGTCCCGGGACCTCGTCGCGCCCCCGCCAGGATGCCAGGAGGCTGGCCGGTGACTTGGCTTCATCTGTGTCGCTGCCCCCGTCGTGTTCAACTGGCTGTGGGCTACTGCTCGCAGGCTGACAGCCACGGGAGGTCGTGGGCGATGTGGCAGCTAAATAGGCGCCGGATCCCGCCCCATGTTTGGCCTCAGATATCGGGGCGGTATCGGGCGGAGACGTTGGCGGCGAGTGCAGGGACTGGGGAGTCCAGCCATCGTCCTCCCGCCAGGGTGCATGTGTGGCACTGGAACCCGCTAACGGCGTAGCAAATACGGATGAGACATGAGACTCGCGCTCGGTAGGGGTCTCGAATGTCCCAGAGCCGCTCAGTGCCATGCTTCTCTGCCCCTGTGGCGGCGTCTCGGACCAGCTGCCTGGTACGCCTCTCACAGCAAAGTAGCTGTCAAGCGCCTCTGTCCAACTCTTCGCACCGCCGGCCCTGCTTTCCGGGGACGTCGCGCCTTCACCCGTGGGCTCCGAAGTTCTCTGCTCCTCTGGGAGACTTTCAGGGCCCGCCCCCTCGTCCTGCGCCAGAGCTCCTGGGCTCGCCCTCCACACGGAAGCTCTTCGACGGCTGACGTTGACCTGCTCCGCCACCGAGTTTTCAACCTCAGAGTGGTCTTCGCTCCAGTCGCTTTCGTCAAACAACTCTTCTTGGCCGTGGACGGTGGTGCTATGCAGATGTTCCTGTTCACGTTGTCGAGCATCTGCCCCAGGTCCAGAGGAGCCATCGTCATCCATGAAAGGAATCCTCGGCTGCTGGCGGCTGGGCGTTCGGGAGGGGAGGGAGGCCAGCGGGGTCACAAACCGCTGTGAACCCGTCTCGGAGGTGAAATCCTCCTCGCCAGCATCATCTGCGGCAACCTCGTCGGCGGCGCGAGTGGTGGTATCCACAGCCAAGGGGTGCGCCTCGTGGCTCGAGCCCTCACGACCATCGCCATACGTCTCTGGCTCCTCGGGCTTCTCGGGCTCCTCGGGCTCTGGTGTTGAACCGTAACTTCTGTACTCTTCCGGCGAAGGACTCGTGCTGGATTCTGGTCGCCGTGTCGTCAGCGGCTTGTTGGCTTGGCCATCGTCACTGTCTGACGTCGTCCCTTGTTGAGCACTGGCGCCATACTCTGATTCGTGTGAAGAAGTGTGAGGCTCATCATGATCCTCCCAGCGATCGGTCCACTCAAGTTCTTCCGGCTCTTCCGGCTCTTCCGGCTCCTCCGGTGCCTGGGACGGGAGGTAGTCGGATCCCGGCGCAGGTTGCAGCACCATCAGCTGAGTAGTGGGGGAAAAGTCTCCCTCAGCATTCGACTCCATCGCTGCCTCTGTTTCAACGTGGACTGTGCGCTCAGGAAGCTCTTGCGTATCGCTCGCCACATCAGCCACGGTGCCGGGAAGAGGCTCGGTTCCGCTGATGTCGCTCCCTTCAGCATGTTGCTCTCCGGCACCATGTACGTCCTCTGTGTCTTCCGACGCGTACCCGGATCCTGAGGCATCATCTCGTGCTAGCGGAGGTGCAGACCATGATGCTTCCCAGCCCGATGGGTACACTTCCTCGTCTCGAAGCGCCTCCTGGCTGGGCGAGGATACCGTCAGGGTCTTGCCGTGTCCGGACAAGTCGTCGTGGGCAAGCGGCGTCGGGCTAGCATTAGCCGTCATGGTGGGTAGCTCCGAATGGGCACGCTGACTTTCGTGCATGGACTCTCCCTGTGTCTCAGAGGTCTCGGGGTGTTCGGCACTGTCCCGGCTTGCTGAGGACACACCTCCAACGCTGCTCCGGCTGCCGGCACTGAGTCGCCAGGCTTCTGCCGCTTCTTGCGTGTCAGGAGTGCCGTCACCTTGACCAACACTGTCGGAAATGCCCATGATTTTGACCTCGGCTCCTGACAGAGCCACATTCTGCTTAGATCCCCCTTCGGCCTTGGAGTCATCGTGTCGCGCGAGAGGATCGACTCCCCGCTCCGTTTCGCCCGTCAGCGGTTCGGCCGCTGTCGGCGCCGAAGCCTCAGGACTCTCCGCTCGTCGAGCAGGGGAGAGAGGGCCTCTCCGCGTCATTGCGAAGAATGTTGTCGCAGCGGGGGACCCGGCAAGGGGCGCGGTCGGAGCCAAACTCTCGGGACTCTCCGCTCGTCGAGCTGGAGAGAGAGGGCCGCCCCGCGTCATTGCGAAAAATGTTGTCGAAGCGGGGGACTCGGCATGATGACGGCGGGGCTCGATAGCCGTCGAAGGGGCGCTGCCGTCCGAGGGCAACGAAAGCGGCGAGATGCTGGCCCTGGGACTCTCCGCTCGTCGAGCAGGAGAGAGAGAGCCCCCCCGCGTCATTGCGAATGATGTTGTCGAAGCGGGGGACTCGGCATGATCGCGAGGGGGTTCAAGAGCCATCGAAGGGGCGTTGCCGTCTGAAGGCTGCGAAGGGGGCGAGACTGTGGCCCTGGTCGATTTCCTCCTCCTCGTCGGAGCGGCGGGTATCGTGGGCAGCGTCGTCTCGAGCCTCTCCTCGATCAGCCGGTTGAGCTCCTGCCACAACTCCAGTCAGCATCCAGCAGCTCGAACATGGCCTTTCATGGCCAGTCAGCAGGGATCACTCACTCTTCTCCTCTCCTGCAAGGCCGTGAGCTTCGCCCGCCCTTCCTCCATAGCCGCTCGAGCCTCGTCTTCAGCGCGGTCCATCAGCTCGTCCGCCTCTTGCTCGACCTTCTCGGTATCCAGCTCGAGCTTCCCATCCCGTGCTGCATCCTCGTCCCGGTCTCTCGCTGCCAGCTCCTCGTCCTCCTCCCGTCTTCGCCGTTCACGCTCATCGTCCTCTCTCCTTCGTCGCTCAGCGAGCTCCTGCCGCTCGGCCTCCCGCTTTCGGTTCAGGGCCTCGGACTCGGCCGAGAAGTTCTTCGACAAAGCCTGGATGGCGTCGTCGCGCCGCCGTTCCAGCTCTTCAAGCTTCGCATCGTGCGCGTTTGGGTCGAGTGAGGCAAGGGTGGTGTGCATGGTGGCAAGAGTCTCTTGCATCTGCGCGACGAGTGCAGAGATGTCCACTGTTGGTTTCATGGTGCCGGATATGCTGGGTGGGAAGGTGGTATTTAACAAAGAAACCGGCTCCGGCTGGACCGTCCTTGGAAGCTTGACTTTCCTCGAGGTTCGTCATGGACTATATGTACCAGAGCACGCTCAGACGTTTCGGCTTGCTGGCACGGTCGGGTCAGAGCAGGTGCACTATCTCGTTGCCTGTTGCGAGGCCGTGGCTTGTTTACCCAGCGTTTGATCCCGGCATGCATTTGACGGCAGAGCACGGGCAAGACGGGAGTGTGTCCCGCTGGGACAATGGTAAAGCTTGGATGACCGGGACGGGCGACTGGTCATCAGCTCGAGCTCTGACACAAGCACGAACGGTTCGAAGATTCCTGAGTCGGGATAGCTCGGGGACGGAACAGTTAATAGAAGTTAGTTAAAGGAAGCTGTAGTGAGAGGAAGCCATGGAAGCTGGAGTAGTCAGTCGGGGCTGCGTCTCTTCACACTGCCGGCTGCTCCATGTCGTCCATGCAGTTCTACCGCGGCTCGCCCGGTTCTGTCATCATTCGGGGCATCCCCTCATTAGGTCGTTGAGATGGGATGGCGACTTTGTCGCCGGGAAGACCTGGCAAGGGATGCCCGTTACAAGTTCAACCCTTGACCTGCGTTTTGCCACAATCAGTCCAGTCTGAAGAGCGACTACCAACGGACTCAGGGGTTCGTACTACAGTACCAGTTGACTTGAAGAATATGCCACATCTCAGCGAGCATTGACGGCCTCGATATCGCCGGAGTACTCACCTTGACGCAGCGAAGTTCAATATCCCATCTCGACGGCAAGACCAGTTGACCCAGAAAAGGATAAACGGTGGTGGTGGCTCAGGCTTCGTGTGGCGATTTGACTGACCCGTGCATTTGTTGAAGTTTTCTCGGCTTGATCTGTTTCACATAGTAAGCAACCCAGAATCTATCCACTCGGTTTGTCGTGACGGTCCGTCAACCCCAACCATACCTGAGCGCCGGGAATCTCTCGAGCAGTCTCGACGATACTCTTCCTTTCGTAGATGATCGGACCCACGGGACTGTGATGGGGAGTCTGTTTCTGCAGATGCCAGCACCAGTGCTTCTCACCCGTATCAGTAGTAGAATGACATTGGCGCACTGCCACTGCCGACGCTGCGCGCAGCCAATACCCTGCTGTCTGAGGAGTTCGAGTCCTGAACCGCTGGTGATTGGAGGAAGAATGATTGATTCAAAACAAACATGCTCTACAGAGCATCTGGTATTAGCAAGGTAAAAAGACAAAAAAAGCCAGCGGCTCGCCCAAAAAAAGACCGGCCACCGGGACCTAAATCCTCGTCACACGGCCCTTTTCCACCACGGCCATTCTCCTCCGATGCATCTCCCTAAAGTTGTACCGGTCATACGTGCCCATGCCGTAGGCGACGAGCCCCAGAGCCAGCCAAACGCTGGTGATGATGAGACCGATGGGAAAGATCATGAGCTGGACGCCGGGCATGACGAATGCGACTGTGCCGTTCTTGAGGCGGGCCACCTCGGCGTCGACGGCGAGCTGGGCCATGGTGAAGTTGCTCAGGACGACCTCCTGGGAGAAGAACCCTGTGACGAAGGAGGCTTCGTTCGCCGAGACGTTTGTGCTGACGGTTTGGCCGTTGCCGTTGGTGGCCTTGAGCGTGACCATGGGCACGACGAGGGCCTGGAGTTTGCTCCTGGACCATACGTTAGCAAAGTTGAGGCAGGAAATAGGACGGGGTCCAGGTGATTTGCTCACATTGTTACCTCATCCGACATGCGGTCTCCGTCGATCTGCCCGATAAACAAGTAGGACTGCAGCAGTGGGAGATCCCGATCGCTGGTTTGCCGGACCTTCAGGGGGGCCGAGGGCTGCTGGCTGACTTCCGAGACCGAGGCGCCATTGTAGCTGAGCTCAATCTCGATCCTGTCTTGTGGTATCCCCTCGAAGGCGCCCGTCGGCTCGCTCAGCTGGAATAACCTCAAATCGGCCTCGAAGGCCCCCGTCGAGTTGTCGAGTAACGGCAGGTTGTAGCAGACACAGGCGCCAGAGGGGTTCGACGCCCGCTGCATACTGCTCAGCGCGTCCCTGCACGCCGCGTTGGCCGCCTCGTTCCAGGCCGCCATGTCGAGGCTGCCGTCGGTATTCAGTGGTGTGTTGTTGCTGCCTAACCCTTCTTCTGACTGTCTCGTCTGTAAGAAAACCCTCACGTTTGCCTTGGCCATCTCTTCTAACCTCCGTTCCACCTTCGGGCTGTTGCGCCGCAAGCCCTCCATGATCAAATCCCCGATTCCAGCACGCGCCCCTATCGCCAGAAGGGAGGCGACTAGTGTCCTTTGCCAGAGCATTGTTGTGTCTGCGTCTCGGTGTCCACCTCTTGCTTTTGGTGCCCTATTCCTTTGCAACTAGCTGCCTTCCTGCGGCTCGCCCGGTCGAAATCTGATCGTATTGAACTGGATAACGAGAGTCGGGGCCCAGTCCTGCCGCCAGCACAGCTTCCCCGCCAGCAGGTGGCTATCCAAGATGTCGAAGAGAGCGTGGTCGAAGAGAAACGGGACCCGCCCGGTGCGGGGAGATGATATCGCGCTGCGTTCTCCCAGTCGGCGGTAGGGTGCAAGAAGCCACTCGACGATGATGATTAGGGATGGAGAAGGGCAGGCCGGCAAGGGTTGCCAAGGGGCGAGAACCGGCGATTAAACGGCGTGTGCGCGAAACAACAAGCTGAGAATTAGAACCAAGTTCGGTTGGTCGGGGCGATCATCAGGACCGAATATGGCCTGACTTCGAAGGATGCGATGACAGGGTTTAGGCAGGGGAAAGCCAGGAGGGCATGACGTTGTGTCAAACTCGGGCAGGGGTAGATCTTTTGATGTAAGAGAACCCCCAGCCCGCGAAAGACAGGCGGCATTTCAGTCTGAATGTCTTTGGCCAAGGGTGTGGGAAACCGGAGCTGAAGAGGCCATCTGCCTTCGGGCAAGCTTCAGACGGGTCGTGGAGAGTTGCAGAATGGCGCCATGGTGGAACCAGAAGCCAGGGATCCTGGGGAAAGTAGACCCATAATTGCGGCCGGGCGAGACGCACTTTTCGCCTCCGACCGTGTTCGCGCAGAAGACCACTGGGCTGTCGTCAAGGGCTCGTATGGGCCTTTGTGTGATCGCCATTCATCAGGGATGAGGTGAGTGTCGGATCGACATGATGTAACACCCGAACCATGCCGACTGGGGTCTGCGGCAGAAGGGGTTGGACTTGGCCTCGCCGATTGGCTCTCGGCGGCCCAAGGCGTGGCCTGGCTTCGGCAAGCGACTTTGACTCTGCGCCGCACGAGCAGGGGATTGGACGACAACCCTCAGCTGACGCTGCCGCCTCGACGGCTAAGTATTGCCAATGACGGAATGACTTTGGGCGAGGTTGGAAGTTATCCAATCTTGAAAAGCGCTTGTTCAATTAAAGGTCTTGGAGCAAATGGAATGGGCGGGAATGGATGGATGGTGCGATGTCGGGTGAATTTCTCCAAGCAGCCTCAGAAGCGTTTTGTGTGGAAATTCTGGAACTCCGATCGGGGCTTGGCGGGGCATCTGACCAGCCGCAGCGCTAGCCAAAGCAGGCTTGGCGGTGTCGGATTCAGGGCTACAGTTTAACCCTTCATTTCTGTTAGCAGGGCACATGGCACGAGAGAAATAGCTGCCCTGGCAAGGAAAACAGGTTTGCATAAAAGCTTAAAAGTAGAAAAAGGGCGAAAACTCAGGATACGGCCTGGAAAGAAATGGAGAGGACAGGAGAACCAAGAATGATGAAAGGAGAGCCGGAGAGTGCGAGCGTTCTCGTTGTCTGATCAGGTTCCGTGCTAACATCCCACAAACAAGTCGATGGTTTCCTGCTTTTTCCACCGCAGTTTCGCCTACCGCCGTCGGTGTTCCTCGATTCGTCCCGCTCCGGTCGCATCCCGCCCGACCACAATGGAATTACGAAAGCGGGCGCTTAGAAGCTGGAACCATCTCCGCCTTTCCACTTGCCAATATCCAAGTCCTATTTTCGGCACCGACTTGCAGCTCGGCATCTGACGGGCCTCGAGTGGGCTTACCCGCAGAGGCGCGCACATGCAGTCTGGCGCATGCCCAGATCGTGCATCCGCCCGCAATTCACGGAATCGCAGATCCCCAGCTGTCGGCACCTTCAGCTTTTCAGCTCTTCAGCTTGAACACAGACAGCCCGAGGTCCCGGCAAGCATGACCCCAGGCATTCATGACGCAGACAAACCCGAGGGAGTTCAAAAAGAGCACAAACAGTTCCTTCTTGGTGTTGTAACTCCAGTTGGACTTCAGTATAGAGGGCATGCTGCAAGTCAAAGGCTGTCATTCAAGGTTTCCTTCTGTCCTCCCCGACGAAGGAAACCCCGACTTCGCCGCTCCGGCCGCCACACGCATGCCCGGACCTTGGTGTCTGCACCGCTCGAGCACCTCCTCCCGCTCCAACCCGGCAGGCTTGATCGCAGCCACGTGCATGTGGTTGACGTCGGAATGATGCCCGTCATTGAAGGGATTGGGATCCGAGGCCTGGTCGAGGTTTCCCAGAGTGTGGTTGACGCCGCGATGCGATGCCTCGTCCGCCTGCATCACATTAATCACCAGCATCAGCCACTTGCTTGCCAGAGAGACGGGACGGGAGAGACAAACCCGGATATACAGAATCAGATCCCTCATGGTCCGTTTCCCCTCCGGCATGTTCCAGTACTGGACAGCAATGTCCGGGATCCGAAAGGCCGGGTCGGTCCACAGCGGTAGCCGGCCCCTCTCCATCTCGTCGAGGCACTTTGTGTAGGTGGCCACGGCCTCGTCCTCGAGGTAGCCGACCAGCCGGTGGCAGAAGCTGGGCGAGAGCAGGTAGCCGACGAACATGGCGTTGAACAGGACGCCCTGGGCCGCGCAGACGGCCAGCCGCATCAGGCGGCCCGGCCGGTACAGGTCCAGAAAGGTCAGCAGGTGCATCCGCTCGTTGTACGACTCCTCGAGCAGCGTCTTGATCCAGCCCTGGTCGAGTTTGAAGCGCCGGATCGAGTGCAGATGCCGGAGACTGCCTGCTACGGCGCCGGGGATGCCTGCGACGGTCTCGAGGAAGACGAAGCGGACGAGCTGGGAGGGGGGTGGCACTGGTCAGCACAGGGTTTTACTGACTGGCACCAAGGTACGGGGGTTCTTACCCATTGCGACTCGGACAGGGACCTGTATGCAGTCGTGCCGCGAGTTTCCTTGGTGCAGGCCTTGGGCTCTGGAGGCATGCCAGTGACCAAGTCCATGCCCCATCTGTTGGACGATCAGACAGTGATGACAACAAGAAGGGGGGAAGGGGATGGCACGGAAAGGATGTTGGAGACTTGGGAGTCAACTAACCGGCAGAGCCTGATGACTCTCCATGCAACTCGGTCGCTCAGCGTTCGTGGCTTTCGATGGCTGGGGGCAACCTCGAGCACGACTTTGTCATCCCAGCCCTTGTGCGGCCATGTCAGCGGCAGGGAGCCTGCACTCAGTGTCCGCCTGGACGAGAGGGCCGTCTCTTGCTGGATGGATACGGCTGTTGCTGAGTACCGCACTTGGGTCTGCAGGACACCGCCGATGCGTGGCCGTGAGGTGGCCGGAGGAAGTCTATACACCGTGATGGTTTGGAGTCGGTGGGCCATGGTCGTGTTTTCGAGCAAGAACAGCTGGAGGACTAAGGTAGTCTGGTCTTGTATGCTGTTCTCGAGGGCATCAACAGGTGCGGACTCAACATGACTCCTTATACTGCCACATGGGTTGCTGTCGGCACAGTCCCGGTCACCATCTCGGCCACTGTTCCGGCCTAGTCCAGTTGAATGGTTATCCGGCTATGCAAACATTGCAACATTCATCGATCTCATGCGTCAACCGAACAACATCCGGCTTAGTGGGCAGCCCAGGAGGGAGACGATAATTAATCGGGATGAAGGTAGCTAAGGCGGATGGTCGAGGAGAGCCGAGTTGTTGGCAACAGGCCGGTAAGTTCCTGCAAGCCAGACAACGAGGCAGCGGGCGTTGGATGGCTCGGGTTTGTCCTTGGGTGTGTGCTTTCACGGGGCAGAAATAAGGTAAATTGGATACCCCTTCGAAGACTCATGTCGGCAACAGATAAGTACCTTACAGACCTGCACATGACCCCCGTCAGCTCGTTATATCAGTGGTAAGCGATATCTTTCTGACCATGGATAAGGTATCTCTGCAGTGGGTCAGACTTGATGGCTTCGAGTTGCTCCTTGGTACTGGTGACAGTGGTCACGGGTCATATCCGAGTCGAGAGATCTTGAAGTGTTGCAGAGCGGAAGCCATTGCCGCTGGATTTGCATGTGAATGCAAGTTTCCGAGTTCAGCTCTGCCCACATGTGCAGTTCGGGCAGCAAAGATGCAGCAGAAGCATGAAAGATGTGAACCCAGTATTGCACTGGTCAAGAATCTTGGAAGCAGGGGTTCTCGGTTGGCGTCTCTCCATCTTTCCAACTGCTCCATTGCCGACATGTACCCGCCCTATTACCTCGGCATTACCACGGCAACCCGACTCTTGGACGTTTGAGGCGTTCATCACAACCTAGGTAAGTACCAGGTACCTTTATCTTCTAATACATCATGATATCAACTGCTTTCTTTTGTCCATTGAGACGATCGCATTCAGTGTCTAAATTACATGTATGCGGTGTTGACCTCTTGTAATATCGGTTGGCTCAGTTCACTCAGGCAATTGATGACTCCCGGGACGGTTGTTACCATCAAACCCACACCTGACTTACCTCAACGTGTCGTGGAAGGAGATTCAAATTGTTGTGAGATCTGGAATACTCCCGAGTCGTATGAGTCTTCGACACCATGTGGTTGGACATGGCCGTGATGAAATACCTTGATACCTTCATGTTGACTGTGGCGCGAGTCACCCGAGTAAAAGCGAAGCTTGAACTCGGAGTGCGCAACGCAAGTAACGGGAAGTAGTGAAAGGTCGTTGACCACCTCAGTCACCGACTCAGAGAATCCCCCGACGTTGAGAGTTTCGAGTTTGAAACTCCGCTTCGGCCAAGATGATTACGTATCCAACCTGAACCAAGACCTCAATTGAGTGCTCTCTCCCAGGGACCCCTTCCTCATTTGCTACTACAGAATTTGCTCAGGAGTATCGGCTCTCTTCACCGATCTTCCTGGTGTCCTGCCAAGCCGCAACACAACGTTCCGAGTGACTTACTACATCAACACTGTCAATGAACGTTGTCCAAGTTTCTATCTTGCTCATTCCTTCATTTATCCAGAAATAGCATCACCACTTCGAGCGACGTACTTACCCGGAGCTTGGCTGTCAGCAGACTGAAGTGGTTGAAGACGTGTGAGCCTGTGAGGCTGTGCCGTCACCCGGCCCATTTGGAATGAACCTCACAACTTCGGAGTATGAAGAACGAAACCCAAGCCATGTTGTGCAACCTCGTGTGTTGCGTCTCTCGTTCCTTGTAGGTCCGTGACAGGAATGGCAATAGTCGAAAGGGTGCATCTGGCCAATGTTATCACTGAGCGAGCGCCTCATCCGAGTTGCAAGCTGTCCTTCCCTTTCTCATCCTCTCTTCGACACGTAACTCAACTTGGCCTTGATACGCACCGCCAACAACAACAACAACAACAACAACAACAACAAACACAACACCAGCAGCTCAGGATGAAACTCCTTTCCACCCTCGCGCTGGCAGGTCTCGCAACGGCAAGCGTGGTGATTCTCCCCGGCGGCACCCCCAAGCCGCTGGTCCTCCCGGAAAAGCCCGTGGCGCCCACCGACTACGCTAGCATCCTCCGCAGCAGCGCCGCATCCGAGTTCCCCAACTCGACGGTCCAGCTCATCCTCTCCTCCTACGACGGCACGCTGGAGGCGAACGGGGTCGAGACGGCCAACGCGAGCGAGATGTTCCCGTCGAGCGACTCCTTCGTCCGCGGCGCGATCCAGGCCTGGGGCGAGCACCTGCACCTCGAGCTGCGGCCCGAGGAGGTCTGGTTCACCGTCCTGGCGCAGCTCAGCTTCTACATGGAAGCCAACGCCGAGGCGGTCCGGGACATATTTGTGCGGCACCAGGGGCAGGAGACCATCCTCATCGAGGACTGGACCTGGACGCGCGTGCTGTGGCGGTTCAAGGACGAGATCCAGAAGCGGGTCAAGACGCCCTGGCTGCTGGACTGGATCGTGCCTGACTTCTCGACGACCACCGCCGACGACGTCATGACGGCCAACATCCTCATGATGGGGCTCATGAAGGCGTACTTCCGTTACGAGGGGGGCATCATCTGCGGCCTGCCGAGCGTGACGCTGCTCGGAGAGAAGGGGGACTGGGAAAAGCTGTTTGCGAGATTGGACAGATTGACTGAGTTTGGGGCGGAGCCGGAGGAGTATAGGACGAGACTTGTGCCCATCTTCAAGCGCTTCGTCCGCAGTTTCGACGAGCCCGACTCGGACGAGATTCGCACCTTCTGGTCGCAGATTGTGTTTGCCGAGGAACCAAGGGTATGTGGAGCGGCTCCTCTTGAGCTCTCGGGCTGGGTCACCGGGTTCTTGTTCTGGGACGTCGACGGAGACCGGCTGGATGAGTTTGGCAGGACCAGGCCGACTTCCCTGGTCTTGGACACGGTCACTTACGGATGGCACGACATCCGGAAGCTCCCCGTAGGATACGCCAAGGCGCCTTTCACTATGCTGGACCATGGGAACATGGAGAGGTTCCCGGCCTACGTCGCTGCCGGGACGCTGGGCAAGCGCATGGTGAGCGGGCCGCCCGCTGGGTATGCCGCGGCGCTCGAGCGGGCCGGCAAAGACATCAGCCTGGCAACCAACACGAGCGCACACGGCACCATCCGGCCGCTCTCGGCATGGATGTTGTATGGGCCGCTCTATCCTCCCGGCGCAGAGCCGGGTCACCCGTACGACGCTGAACTGAAGCTGATTGGATCGAGGGCGGCGGCGAATCTCGGGGTCGGGAGATGTAACGCTCCGTAGAGGGAACAGAGATGATGTTGGGGGGTGCGCCATGATGAGGACTGATGTAATCGGTTGCGTCCAGTCTGCTAGCACAGCTGCCAGTCGCTTGTGGCCCTCTTCTGGTGAGAGGCGGCGGAGGAGTCCAAGCCGTGATCCTAGTAGAGCGGCCACTTATCGATCAAAACGAATTAGCTCTGTGTTGCTTCAATAGCTGCCAGAAACATCCCATCTGTGCAAAGGCAAGGGTCTCCAGATGAGTGTGTCACACGGAATCCGCATCGAGAGGCTCGCCGACTGGGTACTCTCTTGCCCACGTCTTCTGGAGCGGTACGGGGCTCGACGGTATATTTCCAGAGGAGATGAGAGCATGGATCTCGAATTGAAGAAGGAGAAATCGGTGGAACGTGGCCATGGTGTTGCTGTTGCGTTGGTGGTGGTGTGCGGGTTCTCCAGTCGTCAGCACCTGCCACACGGTCAATGGTTGACTGAGACTCTAAGCTGGGTTGGGAGGTGAGTGGGCTAAAGACTATCTAGGTAGCAGAGGAAGAGCTGGGAATCGGTTTTCAGTTGGGGGAGTTCCAGTGCAGCAAGAGAGGTATTGAGGGGCAAACATCCTTCCTTCCAGGTCGATTGTGCTCGAGGTCGACATCCTTCAGACGCTGGAGGACTGGACAGGCAGGTATCGCCGTATTTAACGGAGCATCCCGTCGCCAACGAAAACAGCAGAAGCACCAGCACGTCCAGTTCCGATGCCGCGGGAATTATTGCCATTTTTTGCTGTAATGCAGAACATGCTGTCGCTGCATCCGGAAACGGCGTCCTTCCAAATCGGGTATGGCGCTCCGTCAGACTCGCGTCCTCGCACGGCCCCGCCGCGCCCGCCGCATAAATAGAGGCCCTCCTCTTCGACGTCGCTTTCTTGTACCATCGACTTTCTGTCTCTCTCATCCCCTTCGGCCCGCCGCCTCCTCATCTGCTTCGCTGTTCCCCTGCCCCCTCTCGTCTGCAGCCCGCTAGCCCAATGTCGCCGGCGCTCCGATCCCCATTTCGCCAGGCCAGATGCCTCGTCCTTGCCCTCTTTGGCGTTTCCTAACCGCCTGCCGTCGCGTCGCCAACCGAGACATTGTCGGCCTTTACGGTGCATCTCGTCTATTGCAACATTTGGCTTGACTATAGTCTTGGCCTCGAGCTTTTTCTCCCCTTGGGAACCACCCAACACCCGCTTGGTCTCTCCCAGTCAGCGATATCTGACTTCGTCCACCTCCCTCCCATTTGCCTTCCAGGCTGCCATTTTTTGCCTAGAGAATCAGAATGCCTGCCTGCCGGGTAAGTCCCCGGTCCCTTCGTCCCGTGCAATTTGCAGGGCTTGCGTATCCTGACCAGTCACAAAAATGCTGCAGGTATCGATCTCATCACATGCGAAAGACACCGGGAGGCCTCCTCGTCTCGGTGTACGGATCGCAGAACCATTTTGGCCACAGTCGGACCGAATGCCAGCGGCACAGCTGCAGCGAGGCATGCAGGTGACCGGCCTGACCCAATCGCGACCCATTTCTAGGCCACACGCCACTCGATGCGGCCGCGAAGACGATAATGTGGCCTTGCTGACGCGGCCGCCTCGGCTTTTCCCGACGGCAAGGCAGATCGGGTCTGAAAACGAGGAGCTGATTGGCGGAAATAACAGCGCGTCTCAGACGGTTCGGGGAGAGTCGGGGAGATTCTGCCTTGCCGTGGGCGGCGCCAGACATGGGACGAAATGGAGAAGCTCCGCGCATGCAGACAGATCCGGAAGGCGTTCCAGGAGACGACGGGCCAACCCCCGCTTCGGCTGAGCCTCTCTAGGCAACCCTCGGCGACGTCACGGATCATGCGCCTCAGGTCAAGAGTCGTGATTCTTGGCGATATGATGTCCTACGGCGGCCTCTTATTCTGAGGCTCCTTTCCATCTCGGTATGGCATGATTGGCAGAGTCACGAGGAACCCGTGAGCCGATATCTCGTCCCCGTGCCACCCGCTACCCCTGCAACCCTAGAACCCGCATACGACGAGGCGTTTCAAGGCCGAGCACATTTCTTGCGAGCACTTCTTGCGAGCCAGTTTAGGAGCGGAGGGGGGAGCGGAGGGCTGGGGAGGCCGGGGAGACCGGTTCCAGGCTCCCTGCCGATGCTGAGGTCGAGTCCGCCTTTCTTCGCGCACGCAAATATATTGCGCTCGTTCCCCGGCGCCCTAGCAGTCCGAAGATGACCAGCTTGCACGCCAAATGCTTCTGGGAGCTGTTTTTGTAACCTTTGGCATCTTCTCTCCACTTCAACATCACGGTATCCCACAACGCGCGTGATGGCAGTCTGCCTCGACCGCCAAATCTTTTACGTCCCGCCTGTGGCGGGTCCCGAGCCTGCGAGCCGTGGTCTTCGGGTTCAAGAGGAGGGCCCCTCTGCAGCGATTTTTGGGGCTCTTTTGTCCCCGTCGCTGCTGCAGAATGCGCACGATCCTCAACCTAACAGTGCTGGGGGGTCGCAGGCCGATGCCATCCTGATCCCAACCGATGACGAGTTTGATGATCTCGATGGCCGATATGATACATACTTTGAGTCGCTTGACGGGCTTCTGTCAGAGGCGCGCAATAAGATTCAATCCGGCCGTATTTCTGGTACAGGTATGTGCCTGGATCTCGCATTTCTCGGCAGGCCAACATATTGACTTGTCTCAGCAGGCCAAGGTGTCGACGCTGCTTCTGACGATCACAACGCGCTGGATCCCTCGGTCACTAGCATCGCCGGCCTAGGCAATGAATCGCATGCCTCGCCTATAGCTCTGCACACGGAGCAGGAGCGACTAGTTCCGGTGTCACCGGTATCCCGCCGTTTGCCCATGTGCGCGGGCTGGTCCCGTCTTCCGGTTGACAGATGTCCTAAGCATCCGAACTGGTCTGTGTTTTGCCGTCGGTTTCAAAAGGCCAAGGCGGACGACGAGGGTAACAAGGGTGACGAGCCCGAGCTGGCCGATGCTGGCCTGCCCCTGCAGCGGCCCGACAGCCAATTCGAAGCGGACCACCATCCTACCAATGGGATGTGTCCTACCACGCCGCCGCAAGTGGCGGAGAGCCGGGCATACATACCCACGCTGCCGGACGACGAGAGCACCAGCGAGCTCGAACCGGCGGATGCCGAGCCACGCCTTCACCCCCAGGGTCCGAGCGGCACCGCCTCCGGTCGTGGGGTTGATCCACAACAGAGGTCCGGCAGCTGCGGCCTCTCTCAACATCGTGATCACTGTGACAACGATCGAACGAACAGCCCAGAACAACCTCATCTTTTCGCTCTGGACGACAGAGGAAAGAGTGTGGCATGCTCACCCACGCTGCTGGACGGAAGCACCGGCGAGCCCGAACCGGCGGATGCCGAGCCAAGCCTTCTGCCTCAGAGCCAAAGCGGCACTGCCCCATGTCGTGGGGTTGATCCACAACAAAGGTCCAGCAGCGGCGGCCCCCGCCCACATCCTGACCACTGTGACGACGACAATCAAGCGAGTGACCTAGAGGAATGTCATCCTCTCACTCCAGACGACAGGGAAGAGAAAGGCAGTGAAGAGGGCCCTGTCGCGCTGCCGCAAGCACAAGAGAGTGCAGCGGGCCCACCCACACTGCCGGACGACGAAGGGAATAACGGCCATGAGCTGGCCGATGCCAGCCCGCCGATGCAGCCACCCGCCGGCCGAGACCAGGCCAGTGGCCGAGGTCGTGGTACGAGGCCATTCCGCCAGTGTCGTCGACGTCGCGATGCCGATGAGGAGGAGGACAGCATGTACAGCAACGCTAAACACAGCGAAGATGATGTCCAGCCGCCGCCACGTAAGCGCCGTAGAGGGGGCACTTGCGGCGACTCTGCGAGAGGGGCTCCGAGATCTTCTCTACGCCCGAGGCTCCAGCGCGGCACCATCCATCCGCCACCGTCCCCAGAGAGAGACATCAAGGTGGACAGAACCCCCGCCGCATCGTATGAGGAATTTCCCCTTGGAGACGCGGTCCTCAAGCGTGTTACAATGGACGGTTCGCCATCTACTTTCATGTTGCGGTTCACCTGGGATTCCTTGCAGCACATGCAACATGCGAGGAATGGCCCCTTGGAGATGCAGTCCTCAAGCGCGTTTCAATGGACGGTTTGCTACCCACTTTCGTGGTGCAGTTCACCTGGGATCCACGCGTAGAACACGGAGCGGGACGCTGTAGAACGGAGAATCAGGGGACCACCGCGAAGAGGCACTGCCCAGCGAGACAGAAGAGCAACGGAACTACGGAGTGCAAGGTCAAGCCGGCTTCAACGTTAAGGAGGGCGGGGTACACGTCAGTGGACGACGCGATGATCCTTCAGCTGAAAGGGCAGGGACTTTCTTGGTCCGCGATCGCCGAGCATTTCCCGGGGCGCAGTGCCGGGGCTATTCAGGTGAGGTATCATACCAAGCTCAAAACCGCCGAGTGGGAGGTGGGGGAGATTTGCCGTCACAGAAGGCAGGATGATGGCGGCCTGGAACTGCTTGTGAGGTGGGGGAGTGGAGAGGAGACATGGGAGCCTTATGAGAACATGGCGGAGACGAAGGCGCTTGACGACTATGAGTGTCTTCATGGGCTGGTTATTGTAGATACTGTGGATGCTCTCTGAGGTTTTGCCTTGGTTACGTGAATTCATGACTTGTGTTAGCCTATAGCGCCGAAGTCGCGCCTCTCGATGCCCCTGGTTCCGAAGCTGTGACGCGATGTTAGAAGGCTCAGCACCATCCCAAAATCCCCGCCGGTCCCGGCGACGCCTTGCCACAGTCGCCCCAGACCCAGCCCCAGGGCACGGGGAAAGACATGATCTTGCCTAACCCCCCATCAGAGGCCCGTTGACAAGATCCAATTCACATCACGTAATTTCTGTTCTTTAGCGAAGGGATTGACGGCCGGCGCCGCGACGGTTGTATTGCCAGCAAAGCATCATCTGGCGGTGACTAATTACGCGTCTCCTTCTACGGTTCAGTTGCTAAAGGAGCTCCATCACCATGGCTCCGCTCCCTGAGTTCCCCGCCGCGGCCTTGACAATATCCTCCGTGATCGTGACCTAGTCTCCCTTCCGGCCGAGAAGGAGCTCCATCACCTCAGCTCCGCTCCTCTCGTTCCCAGCCGCGGCCTTGACAATATTCTCCGTGGTCGTGACCTGGTCTCCCTTCTGGTCGAGAAGGAGCTCCATCACCTTGGCTCCGCTCCATGAGTTTTCCGCCGCGGCCTTGACAATATTCTCCGTGATCGTGATCTGTTCTCCCTTCCGGCCGAGAAGGAGCTCCATCACCTCAGCTCCGCTATCCCAGTTCCCCGCCGCGGCCTTGACAATATTCTCCGTGATCATGACCTGGTCTCCCTTCCGGCCGAGAAGGAGCTCCATCACCTCAGCTCCGCTCCCCCGGTTCCCAGCCGCGGCCTTGACAATATCCTCCGTGATCGTGACCTGGTCTCCCTTCCGGCCGAGAAGGAGCTCCATCACCTTGGCTCCGCTATCCCAGTTCCTCGCTGCGGCCTCGACAATATCCTCCGTGGTCGTGACCTGGTCTCCCTTC
>MU863661.1:184072-231939 GCA_033575675.1 Parathielavia hyrcaniae | reverse complement strand
TGTGTGGGTGGGGTCACGTGGTGCAGTCCGGCGGGGGCGGGGCCTACAGTCCCAAAAGCATGTCTCATATAAATATGGGAGAGAAGAGGATGAAAACAAACAGTGAAAGAAGATAAGAGAGAAAAATAGAGAAGAAATAGGAGATTTGAAACGAAAATGAACATGAAAAAGAAGAAGAAGAGGAAGAAGCATACGAAGTAGGTGAGCAAAACAGAAGACGAAAAGCAGCCCAAGATAGTGAAAGTAAACGGCACTGAAAAGAGGTAGTGAAGGCAAATCGTACTTGTTCAGCGCTAACAAACAAACCAGGGCTGGATCGTACAGATCCGAGTTCCAACATCATCACTTTCACGTTCAAGTTCCCTACATGATGCTCTCTAAGCTTCCGAAATGCAAGGTGAATGAAGGGAAACCAAAACCATAACAAGCAACCCGTCTAAGCCTCTGGCGATAGATGGGAACGAAATACTGTCGTGAAGTTTTAGCTACATCGGAGCTCCTCGAACCCACGATCTTCCGGCGTCTCGGTGTAAGCTGTTGTGGCGAACCCTTAGAACGACCGCTAGGCATTGGTGACGGACTTCGTGCCGCAGATGTGTATTAACCCAGCCTTCCAGCAACCCATCTCGAACTGGCAAAAAAGCCTAGGCAGCAGAATCAGAGTGGAGGAGCCCCGAGGAGCTCTTCCATTGCAGGCGTAGCTTAACGCATTCGCGCCAGACCACGGCGAGAACAGGACAAGACGCCCTGCTCTCAGGGCGGCAGCGGAGCTTCATCTCTGCACACAGACTAGTTGCCACAGCACGGAGGCGAGGCCGTGGCAACTTAAGAGTGTGCAGTTGCATGGGAAGGGTGCCACGTATCACTGACTGGAACGGTACCGGGGATATCCAGAATCCATTCATGTTCGATAGCCAGTCTAGCAAGATCCGATGCTACTGATCCTTTCTCGACTCACCAGCCGCGGTGTCGGGTTCCGGGCCGTCTTCTTCCTCGTCTTCATCCGGACGATCCTCCTGGACATCAACCACTCGATCGTGAGCCGCCTCGAGAGTTTTGGCCATAAGGTGGTTCACAAACTTCCAAGTTGCCTGCAAGGTTCAGTCAGTACGCCATTAGCCAAGTGGAAGAGGGGCACGACTCACTCCCATAAACGTGATGACGCCAATGGCCACCAGTGCCCAATTGACCTGCTCCATCCTGTTCCTCCCGGTGCCGTGTCTCCGACGACCGCCGGTGCCAAACCGGACGTTGAACCAGTTCCACGGCGACATGATGAACATGGTCTTCAAAAAGCCGAGAAGCCCAAGGGAAAGGAACCCCTTCACAAAGTGAGCGGACCACGACCCGGGCTCACTGTCGGCCAAAACCGGTTCCTCAAAGTCCAAATCCAAGTCCAACAGCGTCTCGGCAAGGGTGCCGAACGGATCAACCCAGAAGTTGATGATGGGGTCAGCGACGAACCCCAAGCAGAATATGGCGACCGTCATGATGACGACGGTCAGCGCGATCCTCAAAACGCCGCTGGACAGCCAGCCGCCCCAGCGCAGCCTCTCGAGCCGGTACTCGAAGTGGCACGTCGGGCACCGCCAGAAGTTGCGGTTCGACAGCGGCGACGCGTTCGGCGATGAGTTCCGCCACGCCCGCAGGCAGCCCTCGTGCACGTACTTGGACGAGCCCTTGCAGTGGCAGGGGCTCATCAGCCGGCCGGATTCCGGGTCCTCCGAGACATACCGGACGCGCGGCGCCGACGAGAAGACGCGGCCCGCTAGCGACTCATCCAGCTCGGTGGTGGGCTGGACGACTTCGAAGCAGATGCGGCACATTCTCGGCTTGTACCGCCGCTGGTTCTGGCTCGGCGGCGGGGTGGGACCCGTGGCGTCCGCGGTGTTGTCGGCGGAGGGGGCGGAAGCGGAGGGGGCGGCGGCGGGTAGCTGCTCGTCAGACGCAGCCGCGTGGTTGTCCTCCTCCGATGGCCAAGTCCATTGAGGCTGGAAGGACTGGGAAGCCATTGTGATGTTGAGCTGTCGAAAGAGGTGAAAAGCCGCGTCTTTAATGAGGTGGAAGAGGGAGCTGGAGGAAGCGTTCAAGGAACGCAAAGGTGGAGAATATATATGCTGTGGGAGGTGCCAATGGAGAAAGCAAGCGTCATGTACCTGTAAGGTTCAGAAGCGGACCATCTGATGCTCGGATGCATTATGCGAATGAGAATGTTGTCAATAAGTCCAGCTCCCCCGAACTGCGCAGGAGGATATACTCCTCGGGGATCGAAAGTCACCGAACGTGACAGGTGTCAGTCAAACCACGCCAACTGATTCCGGCAAATTGCCGTGGCTCAGCGACTGGGTGTCGGTAATTTTCATAGAGATGACCTGCAACGGACGTCTCTCGCCTGTCATTACTTCATAAGACGGCAGAGCACGCGCCTGTCATTGCATACCAATGAGGTAGAAACACGCAAATTGATGATTGCTGCATGAAGAGTTCAAGGTTCACGGTCGTTCACGGGCGGAGCAACATTTTTCAGCGTCATGGGCGACTTCTCTTTGAGGCTAGGCCAGAAGTGGGGCTGCCAAGCAAGGCTGGACCCACATCTCTCTTGGTGGCCCAAGCTCTCCGGTCCCAGGCTGAGAGCAAGACGCCGACACGCAACTTCGCTGTGCCTAGCTACAGCAAGCTTGCGAAGGACACCCACTTCAACCCACCACAGCGACTTCGAAAAGCACAAACAGAAAGAAACACAAAACTCTGCCTGTCGACGCGAGCTCAAGCTCTCTAGAATTGAAACATGGCGGATAGATACTCATTCTCTCTCACAACATTCTCGCCCAGGTAAGGCCGACCGCCAGGCTGCAGTGGAAACGGACGATGCTGACAACCTCACAGTGGCAAGCTGGTCCAGATCGGTCAGTCCGCGCAGCTCGCGATGGCTCTATCCCAGCTGCAATGAGCGCTCCAATGTTGACACAGCTGCCAGAATATGCCCTCAACGCCGTCAACCAAGGCGTAACAGCCCTCGGCATCAAGGGTATGTCCCCTCCCATTGTCCCCTCCCCCTCCCCCGCTCTCCCCTACCCTCTCTTTCGGCCCCCCAGAAGATACCAGTCCACATCTAACCACTTCCTGTCCTCCCCAAAAACAACAGCCACAAACGGCATTGTCCTCGCGACAGAAAAGAAGTCGTCTTCCCCGCTCGCCGACCCCACCTCGCTCTCCAAGATCAGCCTCATCACGCCCAACATCGGCATGGTGTACTCGGGCATGGGCCCCGACTACCGCGTGCTGGTCGACCGCGCGCGCAAGGTCTCGCACACGGGCTACAAGCGCATCTACAACGAGTACCCGCCCACGCGCATCCTGGTGCAAGACGTAGCGCGCGTCATGCAGGAGGCGACCCAGTCGGGCGGCGTGCGCCCCTACGGGGTCAGCCTGCTGGTGGCCGGGTGGGACGAGGGGGTGCTCCCCGAGGAGGAGGTGCTGAAGCAGGAGAAGGCGGCACAGGAGGGGGTGGCGGCGGCGGCGGGGGGGGGGGGCTGGAGGAGGGGGACGACGGGGAGGAGAAGAAGCTCGGCGGCAAGACCGGGGGGATCCTGAAGGGCGGGCCGATGCTGTACCAGGTTGATCCGAGCGGGAGTTACTTTCCCTGGAAGGCGACGGCGATCGGCAAGAGCGCGACGACGGCCAAGACGTTCCTGGAGAAGCGGTACACCGAGGGCTTGGAGCTGGAGGATGCGGTGCATATCGCGCTGCTGACGCTCAAGGAGACGATTGAGGGGGAGATGAACGGGGAGACGATTGAGATCGGTCAGTCACACACTTTCCTGCGAGGTTATAAGGGTTTGCTTGTTTCTGACTTGGATTAGGCATCGTCGGCCCGCCCGCACACCACCTCCTCGGCGTCGAGGGCGTTGAGGGTGCGGTGGGACCCCGTTTCCGGAAGCTCTCGCCGCAAGAGATTGAGGATTACCTCACGAATCTATGATCACTGGGACGGCGTTCTGATGGCACGGGTGGAAGAATGAACAGGAAGCGCCGCCATGGGGGTTCCTCTCTCTGCGGACAAACTTTTCATTGTACACTAGACGGCAAGGGCACGGTGGGGCGATAGAAAACACCTGAGCTAGGTCATTTCACTGGGCTTCGGGCGGCTTCCCAACGATCAAGAACGAGTTTCTCGGCCCGGCTGCTACGCCCGTGACGGTCTGTCCTGAAGTGAGCACAGCGCTCAAGTCGATGCGGGTCCAGGTCTTGGTGGAGGGTACGCCGGGCAGTCCGAGCTGGCCGTTGTTGTTTTCGCCGATCACGTACACCTCCCTGTCCGAGGTCAGCACGAGCATGTGTGCCTCCCCCACCGCCACGTCGATGACGTCCTTGTCGTCTATCACCACGGGACTGGGCGTGTCGGATAGATCGTCCAGGATGGGCGAGCGTCCTGCGTGGCCCCAGCAGTAGAGGTCATTTCCCGCCGTGAGCGCGGCTAGGATGTAGCCGCCCGCTGCGAGCTTGGTGATGGGTCCCGTGGGGAGGTCGTCGAGGTCGGTGACTTGACCTGGAACGCCTGCGGGGCTGTTGTCATTCAAGGGGAGGTCAATACTGACGGTTGGAATGCTTTCAGACTTAGGACATGTTTGTACCTGTCGGTGGTCGGCTCTCTGCCCAGGCAAGCCGTGTAGCGCTCGTCACCCCATGTCCAGACCTGGCCTGTTGATGAGAGGGCTACGAATCCGGTCTCATAGGCGGCCAGCTGGGATATGCTAGGCGTGATGGAAAATATGTGAGATGGTAAGTCGATAGATTGGAGGCTGCGCATGGAGGGGTATTGGTAGAGGGTCTGCCTTTTCTCGGTGTGGTGGACTGGTGAGGTGCATGTGTGAGTGACATGAACAGCGGTAAAGCCTCCATCGGGTAGTGTTACCTACTTGTTACGACACCGTTAGGCGCCTCGAGACAGTGTATGTTGGCGTTGCTGCTGAGTAGGCGATTTTTTTCGTGACTTCTCGGGACCATTCCAGCTAGCCGTTCTTCGCCATCGTCGAGAGTCACTGAGCACCAAGTGAGCAACTGTCAGTGAATGCAACTCGATACCTACCTCAGTCGCTCAAGCCAGGTTTTCGCCATTGGAAGCGACAACATTGCATGACACATCAGGCTTGTTGTTGTTGATCAATCACTCACCGCGCGTGTATGAGAGGAGAGCATGGATTTGGTGGATGGCGTCGTGTTGCAACACGCAAGTGAAGCTTGAGATGTCTTCGGGCTCCGAGTCATCCTCACCAACGTCATGCGGACTTTCGAACCGCAACTGGTGCCAGGCATTGAACCCGGTTGCGTACAGCTCCATGACTGCAGACTACGCAGCCCGAAATCATAGCCTGGCCACCTCAAAGAAAGACTTAAGCGGTCCGTTGCGTCGTGAGATGAGCCTGAAGAGGAAGGTGCTGCTCGATGGGATGGGATGACGAGTTCCAGACCGGCCCCGCCTGAAATGCTGCAAGTGCCCTCCAATGCCGAGTCCGGACCCGGAAAGTCGCAGCAAAGTGCCGATGGTTATGCTTGATCGATGACTGGGACCTTCGTGTCGACGGTAGTGCCGCAACTTGACCGTTCAGGTTTGCTGGACGAAAGTCACCCGAGGACGGGAGCCAATCTTCCCAGAAAGCTCAAGCACGGGTATGGTGTGCGATATTCGCGGCTACACACAGCCTCCAGAAATTCAACAGACGAGGCCATGCTGCAGCTTACGACGAACCAAATGGTTTCCTGGCTCACGCGGCTCAAGTTTGCCTTGTCCAAGTGAGGTGTTGTGGCTTCGGGCCTCACTTTACGGCCGGTTGTGGGCCTCACCGCAGACGGCGGTCGGCCTCACTTCATCGCCCACCAGCACCTAAAGTAATCTCTCAGCGATGATCATTACAATACAGCACCGATTTCCTTTTTTCTACTTCTTTTTTTTCGAATGTAAATTGGGAGCTGGCAGAACAATATACAATGCTCCAAACATTTTGACATACTCCGCCCACTTTGTTTCGCAGTCCCCGTCTCCCCGATCACTCACAGGTTGGACTCCAAAAACCAAGCCTACAGCACCTTAGCCTTCTCGGGACCGTGCCGCGTCATACGGCAACCTACAGTCAGCTACTACTGTAAAGACTAGGCTCCTGCTTGACGAATCCATCCACGCAAACCATCGTCGTGATCATACCGATACCGTACCCCGTTGGTCTCGACCACAGGCCGGCGAGATGACGACAACAATGGCCTCCGACCACGGAACCTCGAGCTTCTCGGAGACTGATGATGAAGCCGTCAATGGAATTACTGATGAGTCGGACACCATCCCCACCTCCAACAGCGACCTGGCCTCCGACGATGTCGACGCCGAAACCCGAGACAGCCCTCGCAGCAGCTCCCCCGACCAAGAACCCACGCCGACAGTGACCATGACGGCGAGGGCCTACCAGCTCGAGATGTTCGAGGAGAGCCTGAAGCAGAACATTATCGTGGCGGTACGAGTTGGCCTTTCCGGGACTAAGTATCAGACCAGTGTGCTGACCGATCACCGTCAAGATGGACACTGGAAGTGGGAAAACCCAGGTGTAGGTGGGAGGGACGGCCATTCAGGAAGATTAAACGTGCTGATGAGAAGTCCAGTGCCATCCTCCGCATCCAGGCAGAGCTCGAACGGAGTGACAAGGTCGGTCCAAAGCTGCACGTCGAACAACACCCCATTCACTGACAGGCGTATCAGTTTGCCTGGTTCTTGACCCCAACCGTGGCTCTGGCCGAGCAGCAGTTCGAAGCCATCCGAGCCCAGATTTCTGGGGTTCAGTCCAACATGCTTGTGGGGTCCAACGACATGGACGCATGGTCGAGCGGCGTGTGGGATGCAGTCCTCCGCAACACCCGCATCATTGTGTCAACCTACCAGATTCTGTTCGACGCTGTAACCCATGCCTTTGTGCCTCTTTCGTTCATCGGTCTAATTGTTGTAGACGAAGGTGAGGGCCCTCGCTTCAGTCCTCGAACTGCAGCTGACGCTTGTAGCGCACAACCTTGTCAAGATGAATCCTGTCAGGAGACTGATGGTCGAGCACTATGCTCCCAGAAAGGCGAAAGGGCTCCCCGTTCCCCACATCTTGGGACTTACGGCAAGCCCATTGATGAGGTCCGACCTCAACGACCTGGAGCTGCTCGAACAGACACTGGATGCCGTCTGCAAGACACCAAGCAAACACAGGGACGAGTTGATGGCTGAGGTCAAACCTCCCGAGATGAAGACGGTTTCATACGGAGCCATCCCAGGCCTTGAGGGAGCCGTTTCTGTTACCCCCACCATGGCCAGGCTGAAGAACGTCTACCGTGGCCTCCGGATTGAGGACGACCCGTACGTCCAACATCTACTAGCTGACCCTACGCCACGCAACAAGAGCAAGCTCAACAAAGTTGTTCTCAACCGGAAGACATTATGTTTAGAGCAGGTACAGTCGTTGTATACCAGGGCCTCGGATATGTGCGATTGTCTTGGGCCCTGGGCTGCCGACTACTACATTCACAGGGCCATTTCTAGCTTCCTACAAGACCCGGAGGATTCTTCTCATCCGTCCAGGGACACGTTGGCAGACCTCGAACGGAAATACCTTGCCGAGACAATCCGGAAAGTGAAGGTGCAGCCGCCTCCTGACACGCCGACCCCCCTTTCACCCAAGGTAGAGGCCCTGCTCGTCGCTCTCGAGTCTTACCAAGGGAACCCGCTCGGCATCGTCTTCGTCAAAGAGAGGGCGACGGTCGCTGTGCTGTCCCACATTCTCACCGTTCATTCCAAGACAGCGAGTCGCTACCGAGTGGGTTCCATGGTTGGCACTTCCCAAGTACCGAACAGAAGAAGGGACTTTCTGGACCTGAGCTCGAAAGAATATCTGCTTTCGCTCCAATCGTTCCGCAAGGGCACCACCAACCTCCTCGTCGCAACGAGCGTCCTCGAGGAAGGTATCGACGTGCCGGCGTGCAACCTCATCGTCTGCTTTGAGCTGCCCAAAAACCTCAAGTCCTTCATCCAACGTCGTGGCCGAGCCCGGAAGGCCTCGTCCCAGATGTATCTCCTTGTCGAAGACGACTCGGCTGACGCGGCTCGCGCTTGGCTCGACCTCGAGCGGGAGATGAAGCGCAAGTACGAGGACGACATGCGGGAGACGCAGCAGCTAGAAGAGGTGGAGAATTGCGAGCCGCTGGACTACCCGATACTTCGACACCCCGAGACGGGCGCGCAAGTCACCATCCACGACGCCAAGGCACACCTGGAGCACTTTTGCGCCACGCTGTCGACACGGAAGTTCGTCGACTGGAGCCCCTTTTACGTCGTCCATGACCTGCAAGGAAACCCCGTCGACGCTCGCCAATCGTGCCTGCGCAAGGCCACAGTCCACTTACCGGTCTCGCTGGCGCCCGAGCTGCGCTGCTTTGAAAGCCTCATGCCCTGGCCTTCGGAGGCCAACGCTTGCAAAGATGCCGCCTTTCAGGCTTACGCGAAGCTCTTCGAGGCGGGGCTGCTGAACCGCCATCTGCTTCCCATCAGGGAGGACGACTTGCCGAAGGGGGTCGAGCCCCGTGCTGGCATGGAAGTGGTCAGAGAGCAGCTCAATCCGTGGCCGCGGGTTGCGCAGGCCTGGCGAGACGGCGCCCCAACTTGGAGGAGGAGGATGACGGTCTCCAGCCACGACAGGATGCGGCGGGCGGAACTCGAACTCGTCCTGCCTGTCCCGGTCCCGCACATGGAGCCGTTTGACCTCTACTGGAACCATGAATCGTCGTGGCGCGTCAGCATGGACCGAGATGTTGGCATGACAGAGTCTGACGAGGCAGTCGCCGGCCGAGCCCACCACACATCCGCCCTGCTCGCCATGGCGTTTGGACACCGCTGGCAGATCGAGGAGGAGAAGCAGCACCCTGTTGACTTTGTCTGTCTCGACCACGATATCACCCTCGATGACATGGGTGCCCACGACATCGGTTCCCAGACGATGGCCACGCTCGGGTCGACACACCTCGTTCGCGACATTGCCAACAAGAAGCAACCTCATTTCTATGTGGATTGGCTTCCCGCGAAGCCCCAAGCCGATCAAGTTGGAAAATTGTACCAAGGCTTCGACGAAGCAGCGGAAGACGTGCCGTACGTCGCCATTCGGAACTGGCCCAAGAAGGCTGGCTTTTTCCGTCCGCTGGATTCAAAGTCAGCACCGGTGCCCAGCACCAAGCCATACCAACGAGTGCTCCCTGCGGACCAGGTCCGGGTCGACAGCATCCCAGCAGTTTATGCGCACGTCGGTATGCTGATTCCAGCCATCACCCATGCGCTCGAGGTTCACCTCGTGGCCAAGGACCTCCTGGATACCCGTCTTCAGCAGACGGGTATCACCGACCTGTCTCTCGTTGTCATGGCCATCAGTGCGAGCGCGGCTAGGGGCCCGACTGACTACGAGCGGATAGAGTTCCTCGGAGATTCGATCCTCAAGTTCTGTACGACCATCAACTGTTCTGCAAAGTGTAAGCTTTCCCTCTCTCACAACCCCCAAATCCAGCAGCACTGACTGACTGACTGCCGGCAGACCTGAAATACCCTGAAGGATGTCTGTCGCCGTTGAAAGACAAGATCGTCGCCAATTCGAGGCTCTTCCGCGCTGCCGTCGAATTCGGCCTCGATCGGTACATCATCTACAAGTCGTTCACGCTCCAGAAATGGCGGCCGACCTACGTCGAGTCCCTCCTCGAGAACCCGCCGTCTGCCGCGGGGACGAGGAGACTGTCGACCAAGACGCTCGCAGACGTAGTCGAGGCCCTCATCGGCGCGTCCTACCTAAGCGGGGGCATCCCGAAAGCCCTCGCCTGCATGTCCCTCTTCCTGCCCGATTTTGAGTGGCAGAGCATCGAGCAGGGCCAAGAGATCCTGAACAACGAGGCGTCCGCCGACGAAGCCCTCCCCGTGACCATGCGAAACCTGGAGCGCCTGATCGGGTACACGTTCAACAAGAAATCCCTCCTCGTCGAGGCCATGACGCACCCGTCTTGCAACGGCCCCAGGATCCGCGCCTCGCTCGACCGCCTCGAGTTCCTCGGCGACGCCATCCTCGACTACATCGTCGTAACCAACCTCTTCCGGCTCACCGCGGCCGCCGCCGACAAGGAGGACATCACCACCACCACGGCGGCCCCGCTCGACAACGCCACCCTCCACCTCCTCCGCACGGCCCTCGTCAACGCAGACATCCTCGGCTTCCTGGTCATGGAGTGGTGCGTCACGGAGCCGCGGGTGGACGTCGACGTCGATTCCGACGACGACGCGAACAACAGAGCTGAGCCAAATAAAATTCACCTCGTCGAATCCCAGACCCTTCTCCCGCTCTGGTCCTTCATGCGCCACGCGTCCCCGGACATGGGCGCCATCCAACACGCGACCTCGCTCCGCCACGCGGCGATGCGCGAGCCGATCCTGCGGGCGCTGTGGCGCGGCCGGGAATACCCCTGGTCGCTGCTCTGCCGGCTGCAGGCGCAAAAGTTCTACAGCGACATCTTTGAGAGCGTGCTGGGCGCCGTGTGGGTGGACTCGGGGGGCATCGGGGCGTGCGAGGCCGTGGTGGAGCGGGTGGGGGTCCTGCCGCTTATGCGGAGGCTGGTGAGGGACGGGGTGCATCTGCTGCATCCCAAGGAGGAGCTGGGCCGGTTGGCGGTCAGTGAAAGGGTCGAGTATCTTGTCGAGGCTCGTGTGGGGGAGGAGGATGGGGTGGAGGAGAGGGTGTTTGGGTGTAGGGTGTTGGTCGGCGGGGAGTGTGTTGGGACCGCCGAGGGCGGGTTGAGTAGGGAGGAGGCGCGGACTAGGGCGGCTGAGGTGGCGTGTCAGGTGTTGAAGCGGAGGAACCAGCTGGGGAAGGAAGAGGGTGAGGTGTGAGCGGCTGTATTGCACGAGAGAGTCGGGGATGCTGTTCCGTGGAAAAGCAGATACAAGGGAAGGGTATGGGGAGGGAATCGGCACAGACGACTGGACTGCCTGGCACCATATGCCAGTGCCAGCCCCGACAGCTCAAACTTCTTGAGGATAAAGGTCTCGCTACGTTCGAGTTTGGCTAGTAACTACCACAGGTGGTTTTCTCTCCTGCCGCTCTCGCCGAGTACCTAGTCGCTCATGAGGGACACTGGAAATTCGGTTGAGTAGGCAGTGAGGCAGGGACACGCATGAGGTTGGTACTAGCCAAACTAGCACGCAGCGAGACATATATTCTGAGGGGGCTTGCTCTTGTTGTCGCGAGCACTTGGGTTTTGCGGCGATGACGGCTCTCGTTTGACTTGTGAGATGTGGTCGGACATAGTTCGATGTGTGCGGTTGACAGGTCCAATAATGTCGATTGCATTTTATGTTACGAGTTCGTTCGGATATTTCCTCTTGAACATCGTTTGAGCAGTGATTGACATTGTTGAAAGGGACTTCATCAACTGGGGGAGAGGGTGGTCAGGCAAGTCAGGTCGAACGGAAGGAACATGACATTAGAGGACTTCCAGCTACCTAGGTAGCTGGGTTAGGGTTGTTCGTCAACTGCACCATATTCGTGCCTCAGGCAGCAGCCCCTTTGTGGTGGAGCTTGTGCAGTGTATAGGCAGGGGTCTCCAATGAGATCATGGCCCCGGGATCTGTGGATCGGACGCCCGCAGCGTTGGCGCTCTCTCGCACCACTGAGACGGAACAAAGCTACGACAAGGCCGGACCAAACCGCGTTCAGCGTCCTACATCCCGCCGTACACCACTGTGCCACGAGATGCTGCTTGGTACCAGCAATGCCGAATCAAGCGCTTTGACGACCCTCCCGACCCAGCTCCTCTTGTCGAGGGGGTAGCTTCACCATCTCGTTCGACCGATTCGCGGCCCCTTGTCCCATCGTCCCAGGTCAGTCCCAGGTCAGGCCGCGGAGCCTGGAAGTCGAACCATGTCGCCCGACGCCCACTGCAGCAGCAACATCCGCGTCTTTGTGCATTGGCACAAGCAGGTTGTCTTCGCTGGCGAGGAGGTCAAGTGCTCAATCACATTCAAGAATGTCGCCCGCGCCCCGGGCAGTCCATCCCCGCTCTCGACCCCGACCGCAGCCCCGAAACCGTCGACCCAGTTCGCGCCGACATCGTCCCGGCATCCGGGTGGTGAGCGCGGTCCGCGCCAGCCATCACCATTACATTCCGGAGCCCCCGGCCGTGGGAGGCCCAATCCGGGGCTTGCGCCACCCCCGAACGCCCGCCATCACCGCTCCAGCCACTCGCTGTCGGTTCCGTCGGCCGTCTCCCGCGCCAGGACCGGGTCGGTCTCGTGGACGGCCCCCCCCGCTCCTGCTGCCCGGACTGAGCCCAATGGCAACGGGGATGGGAGTGTCGGCAGGAATGGCCACGGTCACAAAAGATCCGTGTCGATCGTCTCGATTGGGTCGCTGAGCACCGTCGACGACGGCCAGGCCATACCCTCATCGCCCAAGCCGCCGAGGCCGAGGGGGCATGCACGGGCATCCAGTCTGCAGATACTACCCCGTGGAGGACCGCTCAGTGGGCCGCGGTCAGGTCAGTCTGGACGGGCCGAGGATACAATGCTGGCGAAATGCTGACGGTACTGTAGCTACACATCCCAGAATGCCCACTTCACAGTCATCGCCCCTTTTCCATGCGTCATATCCGCCAGAAAGGAGCATCAATGGTCGCCTCTCGGGCACCGCCACCGCGCCCGATACACCGAGTGTCGGTTTTCCCCGGCGATCCCCTCTGTCGCCAAATCCACTCGCCGAGTTTAGATTCCCCATGTCGCCCTCGCCAACCTCACCGGGGCCGGCAGGAGAACTAGCAGACGAGGATCCGACGAGCCCGACTGCAAGCGGGCTACCAGTGCGGACCAAGGATTCCGTGCCCACGATAAACGAGCAGAGGGTAGCGCCGTCCGCCAGGGTGCTTTCGACCTTGAGCATAGCCGGCACACCGAGGAGTAGCGGCGAGTTCTATTCGCTCAGCAACAACTCGTCCGAGACGCTGGCCTCCGAGTACGTGACGCAGCAGCCCCTCCGGACTAAGGTGCGAACCCCACACAACCGGCGGGCCTCCAACCTCGCGTCGAGCGCAACCAGGCTACCCGAAACGTTGATGATGGGGTACGCCCAGATTCAGGGCTCCTTCACTCTGGACGGCTCACTCATCAACCTGGGCCCGTTTGAAGCGGTCAAGCGGAAGGCGGTTGTCGGTGGCCAGGGAGGCGGTGTCGTCGGCTTGGAGACGACCAAGCGCGACAGCGGGCTGCTGCGCGGGTTCGGATGGGGCAACATCACCAGCTCCATCGGCGAGCTTTTAGGAGGCGGCGAACTCAGCACCATCAGGGAGATGCGCGGCATCGTGAACTCCAAGGCGGTGCCCTTGTTATCCACGCCGCAGTCGATTCTGTTTGTCGATCTGCAGCTAGGGCCGGGCGAAAGCAAGGCGTTTGAATACTCGTTCAAGCTGCCCAAGGGCCTGCCCCCCTCGCATCGCGGAAAGGCCATGAAGATATCCTACAGCCTCGTCATTGGGACGCAGCGGCCGGGCGGCGCCAAGGAGCAGCGCGTCAAGTCAGTCGACATACCCTTCCGCGTATTAGGGAGCGTCAACAGCCACGGCGAGATACTAGGCCACGACCTCATGTCGCCCTACATCCTCCTGCGGGACCAAGCACGCGTACAAACTATCAACCCCAACACATCACACAAAAGCACGGCCAAACACCGCCCATCACCTTCCTCGTCCATCCCTTCCACCATGTCCTCCTTCCTCACCTACGTGGACGACCTCCTCTCCCGCCCGCCACCATCCACCTCCTCCCACCCAGGCGCTCTCCTCAGCCCCAGCACGGCACTGCCGCAGACGCCCCATTCCCCGTCCTCCTCCCGCCGACCCTCTGTGAACTCGATGTCGGACTATTTCCACCACAACGCCCCACCCCCGACGGCAAAAGAAGCCATCGACCTCGCCATCCTCCGCTCCAACCTCGGCGGCAACTACAACACTAACAACAACAACCAATCCCCCAATCGCTTCGAGATAGCCCGCAACGGCCGCCGCGTGGCCGTCGTCATGCTCCCGCGGCCGGCCTACCGGCTGGGCGAGTCGGTGACGTGCGTGGTGGATTTCGAGCGCGCCGAGGTGCCCTGCTACGCGGTGCACGCGGCGCTCGAGACGAGCGAGCGCGTCGACGCCAGCCTGGCGCTCCGGTCCGAGGCCAGCGTGCAGCGCGTCACGCGCAAGGTCTGGGCCACGGCGAGCGAGGCGGTGCTGTTTGCGCCGCGGTGGGTTTTCGCGTGTGGGATCCCGCTCGGGGCCACGCCTGAGTTTGTTACGAGCGGGGTTGGGTTGGAGTGGAAGGTGAGGCTGGAGTTTGTTGTGCCTGTGCAGGGACAGGGGCAGCAGGGGCAGCAGAAGGGAGGGGTGGGGGGGGAAGATGTGGGTGGGGAGGAAAGGTGGGGTGGGGAGGATAGGGAGGAGGGTGAAGCGGAGGCGGAGGGGGAAGGGGAGGGGGAAGGGGAAGGGATGCTGGTCGGGGAGAGGGAGAGGAGTTCTAAGCTGTTGGCGGCGCAGCAGCAGCAGCAGCAGCGGGCCCATCCGTTGCTGGAGGAGATTTCGAGGGATGATCGCGGCGGGCTGGTGTTGGTGGGCGTGGAGAACTTGATGTGTGAGAGCTTTGAGGTGGCTGTACCGTTGAGGGTATACGGGGCCGCGTGTAATGGGCTGGAGAGGCTGGAGCGGGACCAGGCCATGGAGGCGGGTTTGCCTGTGTGAGGTTGGCTGGCGAATTTTTAGTTGTGCTGTGCTCGAATGGGAGATTGGAGGTGCTCACCTGCTTTGGATGGGTAACGAGGCGGGCTTTCCGCGCGGCAACCACATTGGTATGGACTGTGCTGATCCTTAGGAGTCTGTTCCCTTCTTTATCATCGGTTTCTCATTCGGGCATGTTGAAGAAAGCTGGCACGGCAGACATGGAGGGATGGAGCTGGCCCAGCGAGGGCGCAGCGTGCCAGACTTCGACGACAAGCTCTTTCCGGTGCTGGTTTTATAGACCCGAATCGACAAACCCTCTCCAACGCCCGCCCGCTAAGGGCAACGAAATGTAAGCCGCACCGTATGTACAATACACCCGAACTCTAAGTACCCAGTCATCAGCTAACTTCCACACAAGCCCACAATATATTATATCCAGTCTTCACAAGACGCCCTCCGTTTTGTTCTCGTTTGTCGTTTCGTTTTTGATCCATTCTTTCAATTTGGCATCCCAATGATGGCTGTGTCACGCCAAGTCAGTTACCCATTCTTATCGCAGTTCAAGGTCAGGGACATGACAAGACTCACCCCTCCCACTCGGTCACCTCCAGGCTCTTGGCCCCGTACTCGTCCACCAGCACCTTTTCAAACTCGCGGGGCACCAAGGCCGTGACGCCCTCGAACTTGGTCTCCCTCAGCGGCCAGATCGCGGCCGGCGTGTAGTCGTGAAAGTTCTTGCAGCTCACCACGCCGGGCTTGCCCCCGCGGTCGCGCTCCATCAGGGCGGTGATGTCGACGTACATGCCCGTCTCGACGTCGATCCAGCGGGCGTCGATGGCGTTGGCGCCCGTGCCGCGGCCGACCCGGGTGCCGAAGGCGTTGACGTCGAGCAGGAACACCCTGATCTCGTCGAGGCCCGTCGTCTCGTTGCGGTACGTGTACTCGTGCAGGCTGCCGTTGTGCCGGGCCGCCATGACGCGGAGCGTCTCGCCGCTGACCTGCGCGTCCACGTCAAAGTCCCACGGCATGATGCGGCCGTTCCACCACCAGCCGAGCAGCGTGCCGTGCGCGAGCCACGTCTCGAGCCGGAGGCTGGTCCGGAAGGTGGTCGTGTAGGAGCGAATCAGGTGCGCCAGGACGGCGCGGTGCGTCGCGTACGGCACCTTGCCCCGGAAGAAGCGCGCGTCGTAGTGCGTCAGTTCGGCCCCGCCGCCGGCTTCCTGGAAGTACTTGTATTCTTCTGGCTCGGCTGGGGGCGGGTCGGTTTTGTTTTGGCCATCATGGGCGGGGGGTTCGGACGGAATCGGTGAGGGGGAGGAGGAGGAGGAGGAGGAGGAAATGGTGGCCGGGCTATTTCCCGCTTGTGGGTTTTTTCCTTGTTGTTGTAGCTGCTCCTGAGATTTTTGGCTGTTGTAGATGGAAAACGGCGGAGCCCCGGCCCGGGCGACGGCGGCTGTGCCGAGTATGGCGGAGAAGACGAGAAGGGCGGTTACGAGGAGGAGGCACTTCTTCTGAGTGAAGAAGAGGGATGGGGATAATATCATGTCCGGTTTGAAGTTTGAACGACAGAGTTGTCGAAGAAGCCAAACTCGACAAAGCTGGCAGCTATGTGTGATTATCGGCTGTGGCGAGGTTCGCGATGTTGGCGAGTTTGGGGTTGCATGGGTAGCACGAGACCAAAAGGCTGAGAATGAAAAGGAAACCAGGAAGTACGGATAGTTACCACTGCAGGTTTCAAAGTCGGACGGCGGTGCGGTGCGGAGTTATCAGGCACGATGACGATAGCAAAGAAGTTCCCGACCTGCCCTGGACCTTAACAAGGAAGACAGCTTCCAGGATGTCATGGCATGCATGGTCGGTCTCAGACTCGCGGGCCATCGGAACCAAGTCAACCAACAGACGACCCATCACAGCAGCCGAACTGGAATCTCCTTCCGGGAACAGAGCTGTCCCGCCGCAGCCTATCATGGCTGGACCCCAACGCGAGGCCGCCGTGCCGAGATATGGGCTGAGGCCCAGAGTCTTGGAAACACGGCTCGAACCAATGCGTTGCCATCGAAAACAGTCTGCTGCAGCAACCCAACGGCCAAGAAGCCATCTCATCAAAGTGATGGCTTCATACCGAATTCTCAAGCCTTGGGTGGCCAAATGCAGGGCAGCAAACCTCTGGTATCTTGTGCGATCTCACCGAAACTCATCAGGGTTGTCGTGATCGGAATCGGGAATCGGGATTCGGGAGTGATGTTCTGGCTTCTGTCTCGTCAATCGTCACTCATTCTCGTTTCTTTCTCGAGCACGCGGCCAGTTACTAAATCGGGCTTAGCCACCCTGTGGAGCGCCTACCTTAGTGCCCCACTCCATGGCCCGTTCCTTGTTGCATCTCGAACGTCACCCCGAGCCGCATTCCGTAGCCTCCTAGCCTCCCACTCCACGCAACCCAGACATCGTAAGCCTCTGTTTCGGTTTCTTCTCTTGCAAGATGCGTGTGGGTATCTGATCTGGCTCATTGAATTGAGCACGCATCCATTTACTGATTTTGGGGAGCGATCCCTGCCTACGGGAGCGTTGTAGTTGGTCACGCGACAGCACCTTGGCGGTGTTGTTGACGACCATTGCATTCGACGGGAATTCGCGAGACACGGATGACTGACTTCTCGGCGCCAATCACTGAGGAAAAAATCTCCAAAGTACTGGATCTGCAGTCGTACAATACACAGTACAGCAGGGTTGCAGAAGACGCTGAGAGACGGTAGCTCCGTACCACATGCACCATACCAATCTGTTTGTGTATCCATATTGCACTGCTCACTCGTGATCAGCAACAGATTGTTGGATAAAAAACATCCATGGATCTTTTCAGCCCGTCAGCGACTCAGCACACTTGCAGCACTGCAGCTTGGCAGCGGCCGCGGCGCCCAGAGGCAGTTCCTTCTTGGGTCCACGTTCTTTTCCCCCACATTCTCCCAAATGGTTTTGTGCCTGCGGATACCCAGATGGAATTCGTAGTGCCCAACATCACAGCTATAAAGATATTTGTGACACTTCCTTGGTACTGACTCTGCTTTGCCAGTGACTTCTTCCATGCTTGTCGAGCGGCGGATGGAATCTGAGAATCTCACTCCAGGACCCTTTGGGGTGTGTTTTTGTCAGGCGCTAATTAGCATCAAACAACTTGAAGCTGGGACAATACAATACCTATCCATACCAAGGAGGGCGATTTCCCCCCTTAGTTGTGCATGACTGGGCGCATCTGCTCATCTCCTGGCAATATACCACTGTGTATGTGCTGGAACTAACGTTACTTTCGTGTAGGTGCATGTCGAACAGATCACTGGTGTTTTGATTGTAGCCTTCTGAGGCCGCCAACGCCTTCTCGCAGTACCTACTACTCCAGTAGTGTCCCAAGCAAGGCTAACATGACCTTTGATCATTGGAATCCCGCCTCGTCCAACCCTCTTATGCAACTCGATGGCCGATACCATCATCTACCGCGTCTACATATGACTCTATAACCATTACAATACATATAAGACAATTCACACCCTCCTCGGAAGGACGCTGCGGGTACTCTTAGCAGAGTCCAGCTCTGGAATCAACGACCACCACCACCCCGAGTCCGATACTGACTGGCCCTGGCCCCCTTCAACAGAGTCGAGAACGGACTGACGTTGGTCCCCTCCCTCAACCACCGGTCCAAACTCGGCAAACCGGCACCGGACATGTTGCCCTGTTCGTGGACCCCCAGCTGCACGTCACCTTCAGGTTGTGTGTTCGCATTAGCGCCCCCCCTGTCCCGTCCTCCCACCGGGTCCCCCACCCCGGCCCCACCAGCTGACGACGATAACGCCGCGCTCGCGGCCGCGCCCGGCGTCGCCTGTTGTTGTGGTCGTCGTTGTTGTTGTCGTTGCTCCTTCTTTTGCTCTTCTTCTTCTGCGTATCCGTACTCCTCTTGTCGCAGGCCCTTGCTGGCCCCGTCCCTGGGCCGGAAGAGGGCGAGCTTCCGTGCTGCTGCTGACGTTGTCACTGCCCCCGCCGCGGCTGTACCGCTCAGAGCGGGCTGGTCGCCGAGGGGGAACGCGCGGTGTATTCGTTGGCTGGAGTTGTTGCCCCCACCACCACCACTACCACTGGAGGCAATGCCTTTCCTTGGGATCACAGGTGCGGGCTGCTGGAGAGTGCCGATGTTGCTCCCTGGCAGGAACTGGAAGCCGACGTCGTCGGTACTGTAGGTGCTGCTTCTATCGTCGCTTGTGGCGTAGTCCTTTTTGGAGTGCGGGATGGAATAAGCCATGTTGGAGGTGCCGCTGAGTGGTGGGTATCCGGTACTCCCTGCGATGCCCTCGTCGCGCCGGCGCTTCTTCCTTCGGCGGTGGCGGAGGACCAGCACGAATCCTACGCCGGTGAGCAGCGACGATCCGATGACGCCGCCGATCACTGCGATGGCGGTTTGGGTGACCGACAGCGCGGCGCCCTGAGCTTGCTGCATCTGCTCGCTGGCATTGTCCTGCCCATTGGTGAGTGAGTCTTCGTGTCCATAGGGAACCTCATGATCGCCGTCGCTGACTTACACTCAAAGCCGTGGCATCGGCCTGGACCCTCCGCGCCGCGCTCGCAGCCGACGCCGCGCTCTGGCTTGCCAGCAGGAGGGCGCTCGAGAAGCTGGCGCCCAGCGAGCTCGTCAAGCTCGCCAAGTTCTCGGACAGGGCGCGGCTGGCGCTCTGCGAAGCCGAGCGGACGGCCTCGGAGATGGCTCCGTCCGCGCTGGCCCTCGCCTCGTCCGCCCGGCGCGACGCCTCCGCCGAGGCCTCCGACATGGACCGCGATGCCGACTCGGCGGACCCCTGCTGCAGACGGGCGCTTGCCAGCTGCTGCTCGCTCTGGCTCAGCCGCTGCGTCGCCTGCTGCAGCGACTGGCTGAGCTGCTGGCTGGACTGGCTCACTTGCTGGCTCGCCTGGCTGACCGACCTGGATTGCTCACTGAGCTGCCGCAGCTGGTCGCTCAGCGCTTGGATCTGGCCTTGCCCGTCTTGCCGGTTGAGGAGGATCGGGGGCGGCGTGATGGTGGCTCGGCAACCGTCCCGGACGGCGTGGGCTGCTGGCTCTCGGTCGGCGGCGAGCGGGAAACCGGAACACGATCCCTCACAACGACCCTCGACTCTGCCGGCTATCCCTCTCCACGACGGCTCAGCCCCTCCCTCTCCGCCGACAACCTCTCTCGCTATAGCCATCGCCGGAACCGCCCCGTCTGCTGCCACATTGCCGGCCCAAGTGTAGCGTGAGAGTACGAGAAAGATGTGCAAAAAAGACGGGAATATCAGCGACTTTCTGGCCATGATGTGCGACCATCAGTAGCACAAATAACAAGACCTGAATATGACCGCCAGCGGCTAAATTACAGAGTAGGACCGATGACAACAGGCCTGGCGATCATCCTTCCAGCCAGAGCTGAAGCCGGTGGTGCGGATGCGGTTATTACCCAAAACGGGCGAAAGAAGAAGGGCAGGAGAGGGGACAGAAACAAACCGAGAATAGAGAGAGGGTAGCACGGGAGATAAGGGGGATGTTGGGCATGGCCATGACTTGACGAAGCCCCTTTGAGAGGAAGTTGGGAACGGGTGCCATCGACCAAGTACTCTCGTAGCCTCCCGAGTTGGGCACCACTCTGGTACCTAAGCGGAGAGTGACAAAACCCCTCCATGCAGTGGCGCTGGCACAGCGTCGTGAGCAAGATCCAGCCTTGTCAACCTGCAGAATGGAGAACAGTTGTCTCGCCGAGCACAACCCATACCCAAAGATGTTGGCGCCTGAAAGTAAGGCGACGAGAAAAGCACGACGAAGTCACAGCCAAGCACCGTCGCAACCGGATCCTGCCGATCGCACCGGAGCGAGCTCGCGCCGGACTGCATGGTTGCACCGGTCGACCCCGATTCGGCCGAGCCGGGGAACCTGAGACGGATGGGCGCTGGGATGCTTCATTCATACTTGGCTTGGCTTGACCCGACGTCAAACCGGGGATTTCATGCAAGACTGAGTCGTTCCCCGGAACAGCTGGCTTTCGCAACCTCAATGTACTCGTTCCCGCTGTTGATGACATTTTAGTCGGGGATCAGGAGGTCTTAGTCGCAGTAAAATGGGAGGCCATCGCCGAAGTATCGGCAGGAGTATGGTTCCCCAACAATCTGATTTGCTCCCTTCTCTTTCCGACGTCTTGAACGGACGGTAAGGAGGAGAGTGAGGGCTAGCTTCTGCAAATGACCAGCAAGTCAAATTCCTTGGGACCCGACCCCTGAGCCAACCATCGTCCATTCTGAGGTCAGTTTTTGTACAGAACCACTATCTATATACACCCAAGACGTTCCGAGACTCGTTACCAGACCGCAACCCGCCGCCTCCAAGTCCAGCTGAAGTAGAACCCATATTTCCGAACGCCAGACATGCATATCGGCCGTCTCTTTTTCCGTCTCCGAACGATCAAATCCGTGCTCCAGCCTGGCGTGATTAGGCCCTGTCGGTGTACCAATCATCCTCCATCCGTGTCGTCATCACGCATTCCCCCTTTAGCCCACAACCACCCATCGAGAGAGAGAGAGAGACAAGGATAACGTGATGGATGTCATCGTCAATTCAACCTCAACCCCCCCCCAGCCTTTCACCCCCTTCCACCCCCAAACCTTTCCAGAGCCAACCCCTCAAACAGGCAGCTTGAACTTCTCCCCCTTCATCACTTTGGTATAATAAATCCAAAAGAAATCGCTATACAGCACCGTCTGCAGCACGCCCGCCACGACGGCGATGGTGTCCACCTTGTGGTGCGGCTCCGTCATGTAGCGGTAGACCCAGTTGGGTATGTACAGGGCGCGGTACGCGCCGAGCGCAAACAGGTAGTGCGCCGTGATGGCCTCGGCCTCGCCCGTGCGCTGCAGCATGAAGAGCTGCGGCAGGATGGCGACCGACTCGAGCCAGATGGAAAAGGCCCAAAACACCTCGAGCACCGTGTATTTCACGGGGAAGAGGACCGCCAGCAGCGCCGCGAACCCCAGCAGGTACTCGACCCGGAACGTGTCGAGCCCGGCGTCGTTGGTCGGCCGGTACTCTTTCGCCATGAGGTAGATGGTGTAGAGTTGCGACGAGATGAAGAGGACCTTGAAGATGAAGTTGTAGGGCGAGTGCGTCCATGGGAGGTCTGTCGGCAATTCGCATCGTCATGTCAGTTTTTCTTGGTTTGTTTGTTTGACACCCAAAGATTGGGGCAGCGGGTGAGGTTGTTCAGTTTGGTCATACCGAGGTAGCGTGTGATGTAGACTAGCAAGTACAAGACTTGCGACTTGAACGAAATACCGGAGCAGCTCTGGCGCGCTTGTCAGTATCCGGAGATTTGGCATCTGGCGACAGTCACGAGGGTGCGCGCACCTTGAGCTGGACGATCTTGTGCAGCAGAATGAAGATTGACGCCAGGTGGGAAAGGTCCCCTGTCGCAGCAACGACGCATGTCAGCCCGTCTCTCTTTCCCATCTTGTTCCCATTCCTGCGCCGTCCCATGGAGACCCCATACCGGCTACGCGAAAGAGGTTGAGCCCCATTGTGAAAGGTCTCTCCCCTAGCTTGGGTTTTGTCTTGGGCGCAGCTTCGAAGAGCTTCGATGGGCGCCGGGTCAAGCCGCAACAGCAACTGCAGGGCGTCCAACTTGTGTATCAAGCAGCCAGCTCGAGGGAAATAGGCGTTTATCGATGGTGCTTCCGGAGAAGTAGTTCGTCGTCGGGTCGTCGAGGCGAGCGTGTGCGCCGCAAATGATGCTTGCAACAGCTGGTTGTTGAGGACACGATCGCGCCTTCAAACCAATGCACGGCAACGGGCGCTGCAAGCCAAGCAAGCCGCATGCTGTGCTGCATGCCAAGAACCCCAGCAAAGGCCAATCAACTGCTTAAAACGCGTCAGGTGGGGAAAAGACTAGGGTTAGGGTAGAAAGTGCAGTTGAGGCAGATCTGTGACCGAGAGGATGTTTTCGAGAATGACGGTGTCTCTGGACAGTCGGGCATAGTAAATAAGAAGTACTATATCTCCTTGGCCGAACCGAGAACCCGTCGCTGTTGTGGGAGCAGGATGGGTGCTTTTAGCTCATACGAATTACTCTAGAAACTCTGTCACGCTACGTGGCGCATCACATCTTACAGAATCGAGCTCAACGACCTCAACGTCTTGCACTCCCAAGGGAGGTAGCTTTGGCAGTCGATCCTTCCTCCTTTCGAGACGAAGCTAGCAAAATCGTTTTGTCATGTACATTGATCGCATAATTCTTCTCAGCCCTAGGAAGCCAACCGAGCGCCATCGCCATTCCTCCCGTGTACAATACCTACTCCTTGGGGCTCCGAAAACGCCGAACCAACTACTCGCCAAGCGAGGGTTTTCGGAGCCCCAACGAGTATCCCTCGCTCACATATCCATGCTCATCAGATACATTTCGAATATCCTCATGAACTTGGCCACAAACGCCTCCAGGTGGAATATCACCTTGGTGCCCGTCTTGATCCGGTGCTCAAAGAACGCCGCCCACTTGATGACATCAGCCTTGAGGGCATCGTCAATCAGCGGGATGAGCTTGAAGGTGAGCGTGCGCAAGATGGTGGTCGCCGGTATGCAGTGGGTCAGCAGATCGTACAGCTTCGACCGCACCTGGAGAATCCGGGCAGGCGTATGCTCCTCCATAATCTCTTTGGCAATCTGGCCGATGAGCGCCTCCCAGTCGGGCGGCGGTATTGGTGTGGTTTCTGTGACCTTCTCGCTTGCAGGGGGTTAGCCCATCGGTCCGACAGCAGGGGGTTGGCCATGACAGGTGAAGTGAATAGCTTACTTCTGTGCGTGCACTGCTTCGAACATCAAGAGCGCTTTCCGGAGATTCCTCCCACTCTCCTCGGCAATCCTTTGGTGCAGGCCCTTCACAGCCGGCCAACCCTCCTTTTTGGCCGATGCCGCCAGCACGTCACATATCTCGGCATGTGTCGGCGCCGCAACCCGCACGAGCAGGGTTCTTGATCGGATGGGGGCGATGATGTTTGCTGTAGAGTTGGCAAGAAGGATGAGTCGCAGGTTGGGTGAGTACTTCTCCATGGTCCGACGCAGCGCCGCCTGGGCGTCCCTGGTGAGGTGGTCGGCCTCGTTGATCACCACGACCTTGAACCGCTGTCTCGCCGACTGGTCGACCTGCTGTGTCTGCGCAACCTCCTTGAGCAGGTCCTGCACCACTACCCTGTCGTAGTTGCCGACGTCGGACGGTGTGATTTCGAGGTGGTAGACCGAGGCGACAATGTTGAACTCGAGCTTGCGGTTGCTGCTAGTCTGAAAGACGCGCGCATCGATCTTGATCTTCTCGACACCCGGGCCAAAGAGCTCTTTCAGTGTTGCGACAATCCTAGTCTTCTTGCCTGCGCCCGATGGGCCGTACACGAGGAGATGGGGGAAGTCGCCGCTTTGCGCCTGCAGCATGCTGTCAGCAGTCGCCCTAGCAAGCAAGCAAAATTGGCTGTACCAGTGAGCGCAACCGTTCCGATAGCTCCTCATGATATGTGAGGCCATCAAGAGATCTCGGCCGGTGCTTATCAACAATGAGCGCCATGTTTGAATTGTGGTGTTGTGCGTTGCTTCAGAACGAGGGCCGAGGTGCAAGTGTAAGACGCGTCTTGGGTGACGCGACTTGAAGTTCTCCGAAAATCAATTAAACAGATTGAGGCGCACGGGCCACACTTGAGAATGAATGGGGGATTATCGGGGCACAGAGAATCGCCCTCGCAGCAAGACAAAAGGAACACTTTGGATAAATCGCTGATGAAAGCTCCTTGTGTCTGATAGATTGGGTTATGACATATACTCGTTGGTATTAACATGCTTCCACAGAAAGTTTCAATGTCTATGCAACGCTGCATTGCCCTGTTCCAGCCGTTTTCTAGTCCAGAAGGAAACGAAGGCGTCAACGACATCAACAGGACACTGTTTCAATCGTGCTTATCACCGCTTCTTTAGTCGAGGCTCATGCGACTGTGCATTGGCTTTGCGGCAAACACCATAACCAGGTGTCCAATGCCACAGCACAACAGCTGCCGAGTTAGTCTACATATTCATACAAAAAGATAGGCCATTGGCGAAGGCTATGAAGGTGGCGGGGCTGAGGCGGACGTAGTCGGTGGCAACGAGGCCGAGGTCTCTTCCGGCAGCTTCTTCCACGGCCGCTTGAGCTCTTCCAGAGTGACCCCTTCCAGCTTGGTGATTCCGACTACCGGCGCATCCCCCTTCTTAACGAACTCGTATTGCCCTTGGCGACAGTCAGCGTCTGAAGAAGAAAAAAATGACCGCGCAAAGAGAGTCCATACCTGGCAGCTTGTTGCCCGCAAGACGGAAGGCGTCTCGAATGACCTGCTCGTGCAGCACTCCCCTGATCTCGAACAGGACCTGGTTCACGGCAACTCTGGCCGCCCAGTGATCAAAAGAACCCTTGCCCTTGCCCATTCTCATCTTTTGCGCAACACCCATCAGCATGGCTGTCGCAGGTCTGCAGCAGGCCGAATCAGACTCACCTCGTTGCCGCTGACAAACACGCCGACGTTGCAAGCAACCCTCTTGTACAGCCGGTATTTCTGGCCACGGAGCCGCGCCTTGATGGTGTCCTCGGCCATCTTGAGCTGGGCCGCGCTGATCCTGCGGTGGTGGTCGCACATGCGCAGGCCGTAGTCTCCCCAGACCACCGTCGTGCCCTTGGTGGATCCTCCTGTTGGCACTCTGGGCCGCCCCTTCATCATCTTCTTCTTGCGCGGTAGGTTGGGCTCCAGCCAGGATCCCCCCCGGATCGCCGTCGCCGAGAATAGCCTGGCATGCTGTCGTGTCGCGGCCGGTACCGTCGGCGCTGAGGGGCGCAGGACTGTCGCCGACGGAAGGGAAGCTCGGAGGGGCGTTGCGGGAGCTATCCTCAGTGCCTGAAAGACAGTAAGGAGCCCTGAGGAGGGATTTGGCCTCATGGTGGTTGAATTGGCAGGATCGGGCGGTCTTGATGGATTCGGGAAGGTTTGTTTCCAGCGCCGAAAAGCCCCGACAGAGCGCTGGGAATTGAGAGTCGGATGACTTGTAATCCCGGGCATAAGGATTTATGTCTTTAAGCAGTAGTTTATCCTTAGTCATCTCGCGTTGCCAATGCCAAGCCCTGTGAGCTCATCCGCGTCGCGCCTTTCCCGGCTCAATTAAGGCGCGTCAGCGGTTCAGTGTCGTGACAAACTAGCTTCCAGGCTTCCATTTCCATCTATTCCACTTCCCTGCCTAAAGTCCAAACGACAAGCGCCAGCAAGGAACACCTGGATCCATAGCATCCGGATGCGCATTTGACCTCAACTTTTCCCATTGACAGGTTATTCCTGCAACCCATTCCTCCAGCGCCGACTCCCTCCTTATCGCCGCCATGCCCGACATTCGAACCTTTTTCGGTTCCAAGGGCGGTGCTCCGCCGCCAAAGCCTGCAGCGAAGAAGGGGGAAGAGACAAAAAAGTCAAGAGCCAGTGCGTGCTCCTACATACTGAACTTGCTGCTTATTTGACATGCTCTTCTAACACTTCTTAGAAGGTCGAAAGGTCATTGAGGACAGCGACGAGGAAGAGGTTGTCGAGTAGGTCGAGAAATGCTCACCCATTGCCATGGCTGGTCTCTGATAACGAGTAGAACCAAAAAGGCAACTAAAGCCACTCCTCGGAAGAAAGCGACGTGAGTCGTTATGCTCTGATTCTATTTGCCCTTGATGCTGATTCCATAGCCAGAGCCCCCGCCGAGGTAAAGGGCGAAGAGACAACAGCCGCCAAATACTTTTCATCATCCAAACCGAAATCGGACGCCGCACAAGCTACTCCAAAACCTGCATCCAGGGCTCGTCCCGCCCCTGGAGTAGAGGTCTGCTTGAGCCCCAGAACCAAACCGGCGGTTTCGAAACCAGCCCCTCAGCCCGCGAAGGCCACGCAAAACGGCACCAAAAAAAAGCCGATCACCGCATACAAGAAGCACAATCAAGACGATGACGATGCATTCATGGAAGATGACGACGACGCAGGAGATGATATTTTTGCAGCCAATGTGAAGGGCCGCAGCAAGAGGAAGAACGATGAGTACCTCGAGGAAGACAGTGAGGAGGAGTTTCTTCCCAAACCCAAGCGCGTAGCGTCGCGCGTTGGCAAGCCGGTGAAGGACGGGTCCGAAGACGAAGTTAAACCGACCCCGAAAGCGGCCACCAAGAAGGCGCCTGCCTCGACCCGGAAACGCAAATCTCCAACTTCTGACAGCGAGGAGGACGAAGAGGATGTCAAGCCTGCCAAGAAGGCAGCCAAACCCCGCGCTCCTAGGGCCAAGAAACAGCCCGAGGCCGACCCTGACGATGTCAAAGCCATTATTGACAATGTCCCGACCGTGCAGGCGCCTAACGCACCTGCACCAGACCCGGACGCGAAGTTTGACTGGCGCACGGCCAAAGGTGGCGGCAACGCCGGGCCGCCGCCGATGGCCGGTGCCGCCGAGATCCCTGAAGGTGAGGATAATTGTCTGATGGGTAAGACGTTTGTCTTCACCGGCCTGCTCAAGACGCTCAGCCGCGAGGAGGGACAGGCCCTTGTCAAACGATATGGCGGCAAGGTTACCGGCGCACCAAGCAGCAAGACGGATTTTGTCGTTTTGGGCGACGATGCTGGTCCCAGCAAGCTCAGGAAGATCAAGGAGCATGGCATCAAGACAATCGATGAGGAAGGCCTGTTCTACCTCATCAAAACAATGCCTGCTCATGGCGGCGGCGGCAAGGGTGCGGAGAAGGCCAAGGAGAAGCAGGAGGCGGAAGCGAAGAAGGTCCGCGAGGAAGCTGAACGCATGGAAAAGGAAGAAAAAGCTAGACAGGCTGAAGCTGACAAGGCGGCCAAGAAGGCTGCTGCCGCCCGCGGAGCCCCTGCCCCTGTGCCGGCCAAGGTCCTATCCCAGTTGTGGACGACCAAGTATGCTCCCACGCAGCTCAACCAAATCTGCGGCAATAAGGCCAACGTCGAGCGGATTCAGTCCTGGCTCCGCAGCTGGCCCAAGCATCGCAAGTACGACTTCCAGAAGAGGGGCGCAGATGGGATGGGAGCGTATCGCGCCATCATCATCTCAGGACCGCCGGGAATCGGCAAGACGACGGCTGCCCACCTTGCAGCCAAGCTCGAAGGCTACGACGTATTGGAGAGCAACGCCAGCGACACGCGCAGCAAGAAACTTGTCGAGAACGGGGTCGCCGATGTCCTCAACAACACTTCCCTCCTAGGCTACTTTGCCGGGGACGGCAAGAAGGTCGATGAAGGCAAGAAGAAGATTGTCCTCGTCATGGACGAGGTAGACGGCATGTCTGCGGGCGATCGAGGTGGCGTTGGTGCGCTTGCCAAATTTTGCAAGAAGACGGACGTCCCCCTCGTCTTGATTTGCAACGAGCGCAGGTTGCCCAAGATGAAGCCTTTTGATCATGTTGCATTCGATATCAAGTTTCAGCGCCCAACGGTTGACCAGATCCGGTCCAGGATCATGACCATCTGCCACAGAGAAGGTCTGAAGATGCCACCGCCGGTCGTCAACGCGCTCATCGAGGGCAGTGGCAAGGACATTCGCCAAATCATCAACATGCTTTCCACGGCCAAGCTCGATCAGACTGCCATGGACTTTGACAAGAGCAAGGCCATGGCCAAGGCCTGGGAGAAGCATGTCGTGCTCAAGCCTTGGGATATCTGTCAGAAGATGATTGGAGGCGGCCTGTTCAGCCCAGCAAGCAAGGCAACGCTGAACGACAAAATCGAGCTTTACTTCCACGACCACGAGTTCAGCTTCTTGATGATTCAGGAGAACTACCTACGGGCCAGGCCGGCCGGGTTGAATACCCAAGGATACGCTGACAGGCTCCAGAGGCTCAAGCACCTTGAGCTGGTCGATCGGGCCGCTGAAAGCATCAGCGACGGAGATTTAGTTGACCGCATGATCCACGGCCCACAGCAGCACTGGAGCCTGATGCCCACGCACGGAGTCTTTAGCACTGTCAGGCCCTCGAGTTTCATTGCCGGTATGTTCACAGAGCAGCCCACGTTTACGACTTGGCTGGGCAACAACAGCAAGTACGGAAAGCTGGGCCGTTTCGTTCGCGAGATCCACTCCCACATGCGCCTCAAGTCCTCGGGCGACCACAACGAGATTCGACAGCAATATCTGCCCGTGCTCTGGCACCAGCTGGTCAAACGCCTGGATATTGAGGGCAAGGATTCCGTCGAGGACGTCATCAGCCTCATGGACAGCTACTACCTCACACGGGAAGACTTTGATAGCATCAAGGAGCTTGGCCTGGGGTACCAGTCGGAAACCACTGTCTCAATCGACACGCAGACGAAGGCCACGTTCACCAGGATGTAAGTTATCCGAGTACCGAGCGGTGGCTGTTGATTAGCGCTAATCTTCACGTCAGGTACAACGCTGCCTCCCACCCAGTGCCCTTCATGAAGGCCAGCAACGTGGCGGCGCCTAGGAAACTCGGCAAGGATATGCCGGATCTGGAGGAGGCCATTGAAGAGGAGGATGAAAACGACGTTGCCGAGGTTGCCGATGTCGATGAGGACGAGGAGCTCGACCTCAAGACGGACAAGTACATCAAGCAGCCGAAGGCCAAGGGCGGGAAGAAGGCAGCCAAGAAGACAGCGAAGGCTGACGAAGACGATGATGATGAGGGTAGCAAGCCTGCGAAGGGCAAGGGCAAGGCCGCTACTAGGGGCAGGGGGGGGCCGAAGAAGGCGTGATTCAACAGCGTGTACACCTGGGGATTTTGCTGAGCTGGAGCATGTATTAGGTAGACTGGGTTTGCAGGTTTATGCTATGTGCACACATTCATCTAGATGGTTTGTGCTTCGCTAGTTGTCGGGAGTCTCAACAAGCAATGCTCGTTTGACTGGCTGACTGGTCACAGGCAGTGTTGGAGACAACGGCAACTCGTGCTGATCGGACAAGGTGCTTTCTGTCTTCTTTTTCTTCCTTGTATTTGTCACTCTTCCTACCCATCAACTAACATCATGATCTTAGGCTATTGCACCAACAAACAAGTCCCTCCACTCCGTCACATCTCAGGAGGGTGTCATGCAAACAGACTACTGTTCATGTACGTCTTCACGGGAGAAAACCGAGCACCGTGATGTTCCTTGACGGGTGGTTATCTAGCTCAACTCTTTTTGCTTACTGCGGCGAGTTAAGGCACGGCACGTCTTACACCTTACTCCCAGGCAAGAAGCATCTCTCTTGAGGGAAAGGCTAGGCACTCAACGTTTCCTTTGTGCCCCAACTCCGTCCGATCTCAGGGGCGCGCCACCCGCGTTGAACGCGTCTTATCGCTACCTAGCCAGAAAACAATGGCAACGCAGAATCGCCCGCTCTACTCGCTCTTCTCTTCTTCACCACCATTCAATATCCTCGCTACCATCTGCCGTTCTCTCCGGGTATTGACCCTCTCCAGATCTCATCACCATCCACAGTCTGAGAGTCTTCTACCTTAACCAGCCTGAATATGACCAAGAAGATGGAGCCCGTCAAAGGCCTTGCCCACGGCGGCACCGAAGAGCCCGCCATTCTCCGACCTCCTCGACCCTCGCCCAGCCAGCGCTTTGCATGGCGCAGCTCGGCTCGGGGCCATGACGCTGGTATCAAGAGCAAAGGCAACGGCGGCGGCTCGGCGCTCTGCCCACTGCCCGACTGCGTCAAGGCGGCCGAGCCTGATGGCTCCGGGGCTGACAAGAAGATGCTCATCACCAACTCGATGATGAAGGCCTACGTCGCCATGAGAGCGGGCGTGAACAGCGTCGCTGCAAGCACCACTGAGCCTCTGCTTGGGGAGCTTGCTCAGCAAGAGCTGGCTGGGGAGTTGGGATGCCCTCAGTGAGTTCCTTTTTTGGTTCGGATCAAGCTCTTATTTGTCTGCTCTTATCTTCTCAATCGTATATACTTCTGCACCTGTTTATCATGGGGTCTCGCTTCCTGGTTCTTCTCTCTCGCTGGGCGTTGACTAGTGAAGTATTCTCATCATTAATGTCGCACCGCTTCTCTGCTGTCCTCCGTCTTGCTCTTGGTTTTCTGGCTAACGTAGTCTACAGGCTGGTACACAACATCGACTGGGAACTGAACCCATATCTTCCGGACCTCCTCAACCGCCCGGAGGTCTACTACTACGCCCGCAACGTCATCGAGGAGCACCTGAGGCTCCCGCCTAACTACAGCTTCAGGGAGCTTAGCGCAATTAACGAATCACGCAGTGATGGTTGGAAGACCGCCAATGCCAAGGAGGACTAGGACTCCCCCGAGGACAACTGGCTGGCGACCCTAGCCGCGGACGGCAAGCCCTCCCATTCATCCCAGGCCAATGGCACCCATAATGATGAGACGGTCAACTTGAAGGGTCTCGAGTACGTCCTCCCCGACAACTACGACCCCTTCATTGAGGACGCCATGCTCGTCCCCGGCAGCCCCTACCCTTACAACCCCTACTTCGAGGACGGCTACGTCTCCGACGACGAAGGCCACCCCGACCTGACGCGCATCTCAACCTGCACCTTCGCCCGCTGGGCCACCGGGTGCGCCACCGGGTGCGCCACCGGCTGGGCCCCCGACCACTGGACCAAGAAGGAAGAGGAGGCGGAGCCCACCGCTCCCAAGCCGCCCGTCGTACCCGCCCGCTTTTCCTCGCTCAACTGCCTGGAGCCGAGGCGCTATAGCGTAAGACAAGACATCCCCTTCAGCCCCCTTCTCCCTCCCCTCCGCCCCTCTGCTCTCGCAATCCCCTCATCACTCAGACTCAAAGTATCTAACACCATCCCGCGTTCTCTTAGACCCCCCTGATCGAAACACCTCGCCGTCCCGATGCCCCAGCCATCCCCAGGTTTGACGCCGTGCGCGCGGTCAAGGAGATTGGGATCCTCACGCACACGCTCGGCAAGCTCGTCGACGAGAAGGAGACGCTGCGGGAAGAGATCGGGGCGCTGCGGCAAGAGAGGGCGGACCTGCAGGCTAAGATGGAGAGGTTGTGAGCAGATAGAGAGAGAAGACAGGGGGGCGGGGGGGTGGGAGGGATGAACTGGGACTTGGAATGGATGGATGACAGCTGGCTGTGATTATGTATATGTATACCCGAGGCATTTTCTGTTGCCATGGTTAGCCTGTATCGAGGCATTTTTCGTACACATACCATCGGCAATTGTCACGAGGGATCAATGCTCAACGATATCGTTGCCAGACCAACCCCAACCAATATTTGCACTACTGTGGTAAGTTGTTTGTCTGTGTGCGAATGCTCTCTATACCCGCCGGCCCAGAGCAAGCCCGTCGTCATCTCTATCCCTTTTTTGTTCCCCACATAACCATATGCTAAAACTGGTATGAACCGCCGACATCATGAGAGGAGCATTATACATGTGAGACCAGCCAGAAAAGCACAAACGCCTCCCCCGCCCTGGCCCCGAACTATGTGGTGCGTTGCGAATGTAATCCAACAGTGGTAATAGTACAAGGGAGAGAGAGGTCGACTCAAGCTCCCGGTTCTTTCACGGGACTGCAATCATGCCCGAAAGGCATGCCCCCCCTTACTTGTTCTTGACGACGCCGACCTTGGCCGGGCGCAGGATGCGCCCGTTGAGGCGGAAGCCCTTCTGCTGGACGTGGAAGACGGTGTTGTGCTCCTTGTCGGGCATGGGCGTCATGAAGGTCGCGTCGTGCTCGTGCGGGTTGAAGACGTCGCCGTTGGGGTCGAAGCGCTCGAGGCCGTGCTTCTTGAGCGTCTGCATCAGGATCGTCTCGGTCATCTTGAGCCCCTCGTACAGGTTGACCAGGTCCTGCTGGTGCTCCGATTTTTCCTCGGCCGGCTGGGACTTGAGCTTCTCCTCGGGCACCATGGCCAGCGCCCGGTCAAAGTTGTCGACCGTGTCGACCAGGTCCTGCGCGAACCCCTGGAGGGCAAACTCCTTGTTCTTTTGGATCTCGCGCGCTGTCCGTTCTTGCAGGCTCCGGAACTCGTTTTGTTGCTCGGCCATGGACCGGAGGTACTTGTCCTGGATGGCGGCCCGTATTAACATCTGGATTGCACGGTGAAACCGGGGAAAACACCGGTACTGTACCTTTAGCTCCCGAACCTCGGCGTCCTTGGCCTCTAATTGCTTCTTGAAAGCGGCCTCGGGGCTCTCGACCTCAGCCTCCTTCTTTGCCTCCTCGCCATTGTTCTTTGCAGCGTCCGTCTCAGAGCTGTACCATCTTGTCCGGGGCGCAATTGTCCGCACGGTTGCGAATGACGTCTGGTAGAGCTGAGGCAGTGAGGAGGTTGGCCTTGGGGTGCTGAGTCTGGCAGTGGATCGGAGGGCTCTGGAGGTGGTCGAGATGGTTTGTCGTAGCATGATTGCAGGTTGTGTATTATGTCTGGTGATCCCAAATTTGCAAAGACGCTGGCTAGGTGATGTTCGGGTGATCGCGTGTTGCGCAACAAATTTTATGGGGGCGATGTGAAGCCGGCTTGGCTTCGCTCCCGGCCGAGCTCGCTTGCATTGCTGGTGGTCCGTGCGGATCATTGACGGGCCGCCAGTTCGGCACCCTTTGGACAAAGGTGTATCACAGTATTCCGTACAAGCTGGATCTTGTACCCCACCTGCAAGAGATGTGGAGATCTCTTCCCGCGCCTTTGCTCGCCGCCAAGCTTTCCCGCGTCTCGACGTTCGACCAAACCTCCAACTCAACAGGCACAGACTTCCACCACCATTGTCGTGTACACTGTCAAACGAATTGAACGACTGTTTGCAGCATACGAAAGCACGGCTGGCAACATGGACTACGACCCGATGGTGATGGACGACGCCGAGGCGTTGGGCCCGGTCGTCAAGATTTCCCAAGTATGTCTTTGTCGCAACTGTGGCTACCTGCTCGCTTCTCTTCCGGGAGGAACCGACTTGGTCTAAACGCGATCATGGAACCTAGGCAGACTCTGTGCGCGTCAAGTACGAGCTCTCGAATGCCGACATTGCCTTTGCGAACTCCCTCCGCCGTGTCATGCTCGGCGAGATCCCCACGATAGCCATCGATCTGGTCGAGGTTGAAGAGAACAGCTCGGTTCTGGCCGACGAGTTTATCGCCCACCGCCTCGGCCTCATTCCGCTCAACGCCGAAGGCGTCGAGTCTCTGCTCTACGGGCGCGACTGTGACTGCGACGGATTCTGCGAGCACTGCAGCGTCAAGCTTACGCTCCATGCCAAGTGCACGGGCGACGAGAACATGCATGTTTTTGCGCGCGACTTGGTTCCAACCGGCGAACGCGTCAACCATGTCCTCGGCACACCAGTGCTGTCAGATGCCGAAGGGCTTGGCCCGCTCATCCTGAAGCTTCGGCCGGGACAGGAAGTCAAGCTGGAGTGCATCGCCAGGAAGGGTATCGCGAAGGAGCACGCAAAATGGGCACCCTCGGCCGCTATCGGTTTCGAGTACGACCCGCACAACAAGCTTCACCACCTTGACCTGTGGTACGAGTCTGATGCAAAGGCGGAATGGTGAGTGTCCCAGCCACGCAACCCCCACTGATTAACGCGTGCTGACACGCATCGCGCAGGCCACCAAGCGAGTACGCCGCTTGGGAGGAGCCTCCACAAGAAGGAGAGCCTTTCGACTACGACGCCGTCCCAAACCGGTTCTACTTCAACGTCGAAAGCGCCGGAAACCTCTCCCCGGATACGATCGTAAGCGAAGGCATCAAGGTCCTGCAGCAGAAACTTGCCGGTCTCATTCACGAGCTTGCCGACGAGGGCGGAGACGGCGCGAATGGCGAGTTCAACGGCCCGCGCAGCCCAGAGTACGGAACCGGCGCCGATGGCTTCGGCGGATACACAACACCGTTCGGCAACGCGGGGAACCAGAGTTCATGGGGAGGCGCTGGGGGGACGACACCATACGGCACAACACCCTACGGGGCGGGCCAGGGGAGCTGGTCATGATCAATTGGGAGTTTTGCGGTTGGCCATCTTCCACGAGCTCGGCCATTTTACACGAAGCATCTCCGGCTCTTCCGGCGTGGCCTGACGCTCAAGCCTAGAAGAATGGTCGCGGATGGGACCGGTTTTCGTTGTCATCCGGCCAGGGCACGGTGCTGCAGGACGATTATCTGAGGGCCACCCTCTTGACGCTCGGCACGGCTGGCCGTTGCGCCCTGCCATCTTCCATACCAACCTGGAACGACCCAACTATTATGCCCAATGCACTGTTGCCCGTGCGTTCGGCCTTCAGAAGCCCAGGATAACGGCTACTTCTTTTTGAGTTGTATGATACGTATAAGCGGGAGTCCGAGACGGTAAGGACCAGGCATTTTGATTCACGGAGGTGACGGAAATTTTACGGCGTCAAAAAAGTCATCCCATGATTGTCCAAAACTATATGCATGAACAGGATAATAGACGGGGTTGGGGCAGCATCCGGACCGAGCTGTCTCTACACTAGCAGCTGTCCAACCAACGCCGGTGCCTGCCTCCCTTCAAATACATCCAAGACAAAACTAAACGCCTGCCATGCTGCATGCCTGCCTCCCATGGTATAGTGCTGCTGTCTACTTGTATGGGACTTGTTGTCGTCGTCTATTTCCAAGTCGGTTGTATCCTTGTCGCGCCGTTGTCTAAACCGTTCGTCTCGTAGCTCCGTTCTTATACCAGATTCTCTATGCCGTTGATCTTCCTGTAAATCTTGCGATGAGATTCTAGAAAGAGAAATGTACAGATGGTTTGTCTGCAACCCGTCAGCACTGCGCTCTCACTGGTTGCACTCAAAATGGACAGAAAAGCAAGACAAACTTACGGCCCCAGCCTCAGAAAACTGGGCACCCAGCCCTTGAACATCCACCGCATCCCCTCCTTGGCATACACCTCGCGCAACACGCCCAGCACCCCATGGTTGCCCCCGGTGGCCGACATGACGCGCGTCTTGATGACGTCGATCGGGCTCGTCACGGTGGCCGCCACGACGCCGGCGAGGAAGCTCGCCGTGAAGTGGGTGGCGAGGCCGTCGTGCATGCCCGCGGCGCGCAGCAGGGTCCGCTTGAAGATGTCGTAGCTCGCCAGCTGGCTGGCCGTCATGGCGGCGGCGCGCGCGCTGTTGGGCCACACGCCGCGGAAGACGGAGCCGGCGCCCTCCTCGCGCACCATGCGCGCCAGGCCGTCGAGCGCGTGCGCGTAGTTGCGCCGCCGCGAGGCCGGCAGCGCCGCGTCGTGCTGCATGCGCACGTTGAGCACGTCGGCCGCGTTGCCGGCGATGCCGCCGACGAAGCCCGAGGCCGAAGCCATGGCGATGAGCAGGGGGAAGGACGGGGGCTTGGGCTTGCCGGTGGCGAGGTCCGTCTTCTTGGAGACGAAGCGGGCTTTGAGCTCTTCGTAGATGCCGAAGCGGGTTGTCGAGTAGGTCAGCTGGCGGAGGAGGGAGGCCGAGAGCCCGCTGTAGAGGCCCCGCGGGCCGGCGTGCTTGAGGATGTGTAGGAAGGTGCCGCTCATTGTTGAGGGCATGGCGCCGGTGCGGGTTTGGAGGCGGACCTGAACGAGTGGGAGGTCAGTTAGGGTATTGCGGGGGTTTTTGGGGGCGGTTTTCTGACCTTGACTGGGGAATTGGTTAGCTATGCGATTGTGAACTGGGTTTTGGTGACGGTTGTGACGGGTGCTTACCGAGATCGAGGGGATGCGTTACGCAGGCGGCCATACTGCTTGCGCTGCCGCCAAACCAGAATGGGTAGCGTATTGGCCGAGGTCTAATTGGTGAAGACGCAGTAGCCTTGTTCTCGTCCCTTAACGCCATGGCTGTCGTCGCCGAGGGTGCCGCCGCCGTTGGTGACGGGGCGGCGGGTCGTTCACTCTTGCCTGCCTGCATTGTGCGTTGCACTAACCAAGCGAAGGGCGCCTTCTAATTATTATTGCATTGCGCCGATCATGGGAGCAAGAAATGGTAAGAATATTGAAACGAATGATCAGCAATTTGAACTGCAGCAGACTCGTGATTCTTGCGTGGCGGACTGCAGTTAAGGCTCGATAAGCAGTCATTTTTATCGGTCTTTCCAGGTTTCGACGTGGCCCGTGCCCTTCTACGTCAGATCCCAGCAAGCCTCTCGGCGTCCAGTATTATCCGCCGATCAACCCACGGGGCGCAAGCAAGACTCTTTGCCGACCGTGAGGTCTCAAAATGACTTCGAAGGGGAGCAAGCCGCTTAAATAGCCCGTACTCAGCCTCCCAAGTTCACCACACCATCGACATGACTGGGCTCCATGAGTCCATTGCCGCCTTGGCCATTTGTCCAAGGAGAGTGTTTCGGCCGCCAATTTGGAGACCAAGGAATTCCAGGTTCTGAGCTAAGATGGACACATGGCGCATACGAGTAGGGTGGATTGACAAAGTGAAGTTTGAGATGGCCATACAAGTAATCCGCCCATGTAAGACATGAGGGCATCGAGGGTACGGATATGTACTCACAATCACCCCGAGACTCTGATGCCGTCGCGTTTGAAGACCCCGGTTAATGGTTGCCGCAGCGCTGGGAACCTTGTGGGCTCTCTGCAATTGGCCAATCAGAGAGCTCAGGAACGAAAGCCAATGGGCGATGTCATGGTGCATGATCCCGGTGGCTTGGTGGCTGACCCACTTAAGTTTTTCTGAGCGGCATCACGCAGATAGCGAACCGAGCCAGAGGTCTCCGATTTCCCCACCATCAGGCCTCCAAGAGCCTCAACCCAGACTACAGCATGGTCAGACCTCGGGGGATTGCAAATGCTCTCTGGCCTCGGGTGGGCGGCCGGTCCAACATTGCGCTCGTCGTACAACGAGGCAGCCGCGTCAGCAGATTGCTTGCTCAGCCGCCGTGTTGGCGAGCAGCCTACTCTTCAGGTTAGCCATGAGGAGCCTGCAAACCCCAAGGTTCAGGTCCAACGATGCTGATGAGCCTTGTTGAGAAGATGCTGCGCGTTCGCGTCCGGACGTCGCGACACACCCGCAAACCGTCGAGATCAATGGCAACAAGTACACGACCGATCCGTGGTTCAATGTGTCGTCCACAGTTCTCTCCTTGACTTCCCGGAAGCTGCATCTCCAGAAAGACCACCCGGTCGCCATAACGCGGAAGATAGTCGAGTCGGTCTTCCCCCCGCCGACGTACAGATACTACAATGATTTCGACCCGGTCGTCTCGACCTACGAGAACTTCGACTCGCTCGGCTTCCCGCCAGACCACCCGGGCCGCGCCCGCTCCGACACATACTACATCAACAAGGACACGCTCCTGCGAACGCACACCAGCGCCCACGAGGCAGAGCTCTTCCGCGCGGGCGCCAGCGGCGGCTTCCTCATCAGCGGCGACGTCTACCGCCGCGACGAGGTCGACCGCAGCCACTACCCCGTCTTCCACCAGATGGAGGGCGCCCGCGTCTGGGACCGGAACACGGTGCCCAACGGCGACCTGGCCGCAGCCGTTCTGCAGGACCTCGACCGCCTCCCCAAGCACAACATGACCGTCGAAGACCCCAGCCCGCCCTCCCACCCGGACCGCAACCCCCTCCAGGCGGAGCACCACACACCCGAGGAAGCCGCCGCCGTCGCCGCCCACCTCAAGCGCTCACTCGAGCTGATGGTGAACGAGATCTTTTCGCGCGCCAAAGCAGCCGCCACAGCAGCAGCAGGAGCAAAGAACGGCACCACCACCACCACCACCGCGGCAGAACGAACCGAACCCCTCCGCGTGCGCTGGGTCGAGGCCTCCTTCCCCTTCACGTCCCCCTCGTGGGAACTTGAGGTCTTCTACCAGGGCGACTGGCTCGAGGTGCTGGGGTGCGGGGTGTCCAAGCACGAGCTGCACGCGCACGCGAGCGGCCCGTCGCGGATGGGCTGGGCCTTCGGCATCGGGCTGGAGCGCATTGCCATGCTGCTGTTCCGGATCCCCGACATCCGGCTCTTTTGGTCGCGCGACGTCAGGTTCCTGTCGCAGTTCCGCGGCGTCGAGGACGACCTGGCGCGGCTGCGGCCGTTTGTGCCCTTTAGCAAGTACCCGGCCTGCTACAGGGATGTGTCTTTCTGGCTGAGGGGCGCGAGCGCCGCTGGCGGCGGCGGCGGGGCCGGGGCCGGGAAGGCGGCGGCGGATTGGCACGGGAATGACCTCATGGAGGTGGTGAGGGATGCCGCGGGGGATTGTGTCGAGGACGTGAGGCTGGTGGATGAGTTTGTGCATCCCGCGACGGGCCGGCGGAGCATGTGCTACCGCATCAACTACCGCAGCCTCGAGAAGACGTTGACGAATGCCGAGGCGAACGAGATGCATGGCAGGGTTACCAGGGCGTTGGTAGAGCGTCTCGGGGTGGAGGTTAGGTAGCTGTTGGTCTGGAAAGTAAGTGGCTGTGGGATGGGATGTTGGCGATCTGCTACGGCTGGGCTGGGTCATGTCTCCTCGCTGGTCCGAGGCCACTCTCCCGAGTTCAACGGGCTGGCATTCTTTGTTGGACCGGAATGGACGGACAAGAAAAAGGAAAAGACGAGGTCTGGTCCCGGGCCTTTGACCGCCGAGGCCGCCCAGCCACACGCGGTGAGGCGGTCATGAGGGGATATATGTCCTCGTTCCCTCTCCAAGCCTGGTATTTGGGCAACTTGTGGGGTCTGGAACCGGATTTCTTGTGCCGTTGCCATCTTGTGGACTGTATTATATTGTGCACTCTGGCAGATAGACATATAGGTGGTGGTGTATGATCAGGGGCATGTTGTTTGCCTGCCGGTCGCACATCTCCATAGTTCCAGGGCAGTGCATACGTTGTGGAGCCACGTATCAGTGACGGTCCGGCAGTTGGGACTTTGAAGGCTGGGAGAGCAAGAGATCAGCCTGCCTTGTGGAAACGGAGATGGAGACTCCTGGCGGATTCTGGCGGGCGGAGGATGTCTCTGTGGTGTCAGCAGGATGAAAGCGGCGCGGAAGTGTTGGTGAGCTCCGGACTTGCGGAATGAGCCAAGGCGAAGCGAGGGAATGTTTGCCGTCGTGGACTCGTGGTTCCCTTCGATTCCACCTTCTCGGTGGCACTGCAGGGCAGTGACCATGGTTGATCCGCCGAGCATCTTGAGATTGCGAACACGGTATGCTTGATGATGGCGGCGTTCTTGAGCCTCAAACTCTGGTTGCTGTGCCTCATTGCCGCGTCTCTTGGGGGCTGCTGCTGACTGGCTACGATTTCAAGCTTATTTCCATTTCGGAGAATACCTTGCTTGCAGTCATTCTTCGACTGCAGCTGATAACTACCTCCAGTACTACATTTCGCGGTGGTGATGTCCTTTCACTTCCTTGTCGTGGTCCTAATCAGTAGGAGGAAGAGCCAAGAGCTCACGTTCCCTGTGGTGAATTCCCAATGCCGCATATCTTTGACCTCTCTTGACTACGACTACCTCCTTTTGACTCTGCCTCATATGACTTGGACCCGCGAGGTGGGTGGCGTGAACTTACCAACGAACGGTAAGAGGGCTGAGCAGAGGTGGTTGTGGACACAAGACCATGAACCCGAGACACAAGTCCAGCCCCTGCTCACCTGAGTGTCTAGAAGCGATTTCGTTGAGCATTGATCTTGGCGTTCACTGCATCCGTAATAGTGTTTGTAACTCCGACCCAGCCCCGAAAGCGTCGCTGGAGTTACCTTTCGTTCAGGCAGAGGCTGCAGGAGGCGTGTTTAAGTTCGATCGAGACGGGTCCGAGCTTGTCAGGTATTGAAAATTGACGGGCTGATGCGGCTGTGCAGGCCGTTGGATGAAGCCGACCAGTGGAAGGCCACTATCCGTAAGGGTGGGAAGATTCGGGTTGTTTCTGCAGAGATTTCATCGACGCTTTCGTTTGCTTTCCGTTTCCGCCTCATCGCGATGCAGTGGCAAAAACCGAAGACGTGGTGAGAGGGGCTTGGCAAAAAAGCGATCAAAGGCGACAAGCTCAAAATCGTTGGTGGAGCCGAGGCCGCTTTCTTATCCAAGTGAACTCAGCCACCGTCAGAGCTTCAACCTGCCAAACCGGGTTCCTCAAACGGCCCGGTGGTCCCCTGGCTGAGTACGTATGTAACGTACCTACAATACAGTGGCTGGTATATTATCCCGCCGGAAACCCGCCATCCCGCATTGCATCACCTCGCATCCTCCACTATCAAAGACGACCTGACACCTGCACTCTTGACGAACAACTTACTCACCACACCCGAAAGCTATTTGGGAGAACCATCCATTCCTCAGTGCATCGCCAACCGTCGCTTAGACAAAGTCTTACAGTATCTACAAAATCACAATGGAGCAGCAATTGCCGCTACGGGCGCATCCCGAAGCCCAGGGACAACAGCAGCTGTCACCCGAACTCCGGCCCACGCCATCACGCTCATCGAGCAGCCGCTCGCGCAAGTCGGACCTCTCTCTAGATCTCTCGAACCTGCCGCCCCTCATCAAGCCAACCCCGCCCTGTAACACCCTGATCTTCACCAACCTGCAATCGCGCGACGTCTTCGCCCCAGACAACCTGCAGAAGATCCGCGACCTCATCTCGCAAAAGGCCCGCATCCACGCCTTCTCCCCGCTCAAGTCTCTCAGCCGCATAATCGTCTCCTTCTACAGCGACGAGGACGCCATCGCCGTGCGCCAGGACTGGGACGGCGAGACCATCATGGGCGACCGCTGCCGCGTCTACTTTGGCCAGCCGACGCCGCTCACGACCCAACACGACACGCACCTCGCCCTGCCCGATGCGGGCAAGCTCTTCTTCATCTCCCCGCCGCCCAGCCCGCCGCACGGCTGGGAGCAGAAGATGGAGGACGCGCCGAACAAGATGGTGCACGCCGAGGACCTGGCCGAGGCGCTCGCCCGGCTGAGGCAGCACCACAACGGCGCCGACCCGACGGGCGGCAGCATGATGGCGTCGCCCGTGTCACCCGCTGAGAGCGGCGCCGGCCCGCAGCGGAGCCGCAGCTCGACGCTCGTGTTCCAGCCCAACCCGGAGCTCGGCGCCAGCCCGGACCTGCCGTGTGTCATTATTCACGACATGACGGACGAGCCCGAGGAGATGAGCCCGATTGTGGGAGTGTCGGCGCCGCCGAAGCCCATCATGGCGCACACGGCGCGGCCGCCGGTCGAGCTGATTCATGACGCATGAAGGGTTGTTAGTAGCATATTGCGGCTTCTTGGTGTTCTCTCTCTGTTTTACTCTCTAGACCTCTGTTTTCTCCTTTCTACGCCGCCTGCTAATGAGTTTGGCTGAAGTACTGTATAAGCATTCTTTAGGGTCTAGGAGGGATCACGGGCGGCGTTGGGTGCCAGGCCCAACTGGAAAACCATCGCGAGTGTTGCAGGATTTCATGATACAGGTTTGGGTTATGCGGCTGAAAGGCGTCACCATCTTGCATTGTACCTCGACTGCATGGAGAAGATAGGTAGCTCTATCATGAGGCTTCTGAGAACGTCGTCCTAGGCTGTGAATGGACATCATGTCAGACATCCATGTGGAACGGTTCTAGCTTACGGATACACGGAGTACTAGCCCATCACAATCTCCCATGCCCGGCTTCCTCCCTCGCTATAATATGCGTTATCTCAGCCAATTTGAACTATATAGGCCTTTATTCGTAGACGGTGAGATCATGTTCGATTCCGGAAACCCTGATCTTGGACGGGGTCGGGTCACTCGGGTGTAACCCGGAACCGTGTAAGCCAAGAGCCCCACTGCAGTGGTCGAAGTGCAATGCAGGGGTCAAGGGAAATTTTCGCATGGTCTCGAGGCGCGTGCCAATCTGCAACCAGCGACATCCTCTTCCTGTTGAAGACTCTTTCAACAGATCTTTTTGAAAGCAATGGATTGCCCGTGCCGGACAGCAGCCCTCAGGATCTTTGTCAAGAGCATTGCCCAGATCCACGTCCCTCTTCGCGCAGCGCCACGAATCACGCAACAACACACCCAGGCCTTTCAAGTTGGCCAGCGCAGCCGCTTCTTCAATCACACGACAACTCCCGTGCTTGCAGCTGCATCGCGATCGTTACACACATCATGCGTCAGGAAGAGCGCAACAGAAGACGCCGGATCCGCCGGAACAAGAGGAGGCGATAGTGGAAGCAAGCAACATGTCGCTGCGGTGACGGCAGCCACTCCTGCAACCAACCATTCACCCAAGACTGGTACACGAGGCGATGATGCGGACACAGCGAGCTTTAGGCCACATAAGGGGGTGGCTGGTGCACGCGACGCCGGCAACTCGGACAAGAAGCCCAAAAAGGCCGGAAAGGACAAGGAGCGGCCCGACACCGGACCCGATCCCGAAGGCGGCGCGTGGTACCAGCCCAAGGATAAAGAAGCCTGGATGACGCAGAAGAGGGCCCTCAAGCAGAAATTCCCGACGGGCTGGAACCCGCGGAAGAAGCTGTCGCCCGACGCGCTGGTGGGCATCCGGCTGCTGCACAGGCAGTTCCCGGACGAGTACACGACCGAGGTGCTGGCGCAGAAGTTTGAGGTGTCGGCCGAGGCGATCCGGCGGATCCTTAAGTCGAAGTGGACGCCCGACCCGGAGGAGGAGGTCGAGCGGCAGGAGAGGTGGCACAAGCGGGGCCAGCAGGTGTGGACGCACTGGGCGGCGCTCGGCAAGAAGCCGCCGAGGAAGTGGCGCGCCGAGGGCATCGTCCGCGACCCCATCTGGAACAAGCCCAGGGGCCCGAACCACAAGGACAAGGACGCGCGCGCCGAGGCGCAGCGGAGGCTGGCGAAGCGCATGATGGATTGAGTCTCCGTGTTCAGCGGCGGGGAGTCGAGTCGGAGCAAACTGTATCATTCACTAGGAAGAATGGATGTACTTGTACCATAACAGAAGCAGGCGTTGTACGATACGAATCTGCGATAGGGCCCTCACCGGCATGTCTGTATCTCCTACTTGCCTGAACTGGCATGGCAACCAGACAGCCTGCCAGCTGATGAGCTCGGCGTCATGAACATCCCGTTGAGGAGGGTGTGGATGTTTGGCAGATCTCGCTGGTCCGAGCTCCAGGCCACCCGGCACTCGAGCCGAAGCAATCTCAGGACCGGGCCGCCACCTAATGCAACCCCCCACTCCCCCCTTCGCGGGCACGGGCCCTACCATTTACAGTACGAAGGTGTATCACAGTACTGTGCTAATGCTACCGTATCACACACCCTAGCTCCAGAGGAAGGGCCAAGGTTCTGATTAATGATAGAACTTGAGAGGATGCGTGCCGGTGAGTTTTCAAATGTTTTGATGTTTTAGAGATCATGCTTTGGCTTATCCGTGGATCGCCTGGGCAACCACTTTCACGATCCACTGATGGGCATTTCAGATTCCAGAAGTTGAAATGGACTCGAACCGGGTTCCGGGCGCTAGGAGGCGGTGCACGAGCCACATCACATCTCCGTCCTCTCGGTTCGCTTCTCCCCTGTCAAGTGCAGCTGAGGGACCCACGTCAAGCACACCTCCCGACCGCCCAACTTTTCGTCCCGCTTCGGTTGCCCAACAAGAGGCTGGGGATGGTTTCGCACCTGCCCACCAAGATTCTGTTTTCCATCTTCACAAAGGCGTTCTGCGACAACGCCGTTAAGCAATGCCGTGCGCTGCCTTGTCCCGGCCCTGATTGACCTTGCGCAGAGACAATTGACTGTCTCGCTGCACCGTCTTCATGTCACTCGCTGCAAGCAAGCTACGGACCCCTTACATCATCATCCTGAGGTGATGGTTTTTGCAAGAGCTGCCCTGTGCGATCTGACCCACGGACACCTTCGTCGGTGCTGATGCTGCGCGCTGCCGGCTTCCACACGCACCGTTCACTCTTTCGACACACGCACAAAGCTCCATTTTCTCTTCGTTGCACTCCTTCCATCTCGCCCATTGCACCACGCTTTCGCCGCAGAGACCCCCACACTCCCGCTGAACCGCCTCCGATTCTTCTATCTCGAGTCAACATACGGTCCATGGCGAAGAGCGATGGCATCCACTCCCTCAAACCGGATTAAGCTTACACCGTCCAATTCTCCGTTTCTCGCACGTCCCTCTCGGCCCTCGACACGGCCCCGGCCCCTCTACGAGTCCTGCCTGTCTCTGGAGCGCGTCGTAGGCACCACCTGCAGCTCCCCGACGGGCTTCGACACGGTCCACTCCTCCCTCGCTTACACTGCCGGCGGCGCCGTCGTCGTGGTCGATGTCTCGGGCGAGCACTACACACAGCGCTTCTACAGGGCCAGACCGACAGCTGTGCCCCTGCTCTCCGTCTCGCCCACCGCCAACCCTTCGTCGGCAACCCCCAACTCCACGCCCAAAGCCAACGACAGCAGGAACAGGGCAGGCCCCTCCCCTAGAGACTCGCTCTATGCGTCCTCCGACTGGCCGGACTCGCCGGCTTCCAAGACGTGGACGAGCCGCGAGCGGATCAAGGCGACCGCCTGTCTGGCCCTCAGCCGAGATGGACGGTACCTAGCAGTGGGCGAGACGGGCTATGCCCCGCGGGTGCTCATTTTTAACCTACAGGATGCCTCGTCCGATATACCTCTGGTGTCCATCAGCGAGCATACATTTGGTGTCAAGGCCGTGGCCTGGTCTCCAGACACCAGGTATCTTGCCTCCCTGGGCGCCGCCAACGATGGCTTCGTCTACCTGTGGAAGCTCGACCCCCGCACTGGTGCGGTGAAGCTGTTCCAGCAGAACAAGTGTACGTCGTTCGTCAAGGGAATGGTGTGGATGGGCAACAGCCTCGTGACGCTGGGTGTTCGCCACGTCAAGGTGTGGCGAGTTGACGACGGCGCCGAGGGCTCTCCTATCAAGCCCAAATTTCCCGGCGAAGCACCAGTTCCAGCCCCGCCGCCACAGGCACAGAAGCCGTTGCCGGGAAGGAACATCCTCCTGGGCCCATTGCTGGATGCGACCTTCAGCTGCGCGCTGCCGATATCCGACGACAAGGCGATCATCTGCTCCGAGACGGGATCCGTGTGTCTTCTTGACGACACCAACAAGCAGATGAAGCTGGTCAAGGTTCTCGAGGTTGATTTCTGCGTCACATGCATCTCCAGTCGAGGAGACAACGTGTACGTCGGGGGCAAAGATGGCCATTTTGCCGTCATCAGCCTGGAAAGCATATTAACCGGCTCGCCGGAGCCGACCGCCAGCACGTCCGAACTGGCGGCCGGTCTGATTGCCATGGGCTTCCTAGCAGAAAATCTCGTTACCATCGACAGCAAGCGATCGATCAAGATCTGGAACTCGGACTACACCCCTGGCGGGGCTGGTGAACAGAAGGACAAAGCCCATATTCCCCTTCCTGGAGCCGGCGATCCCATCACTGGGATTCAGCGATTGTCCGCCCCCAACAGTCTGGGCGCCAGTTTCTTCACATGGTCTGGCCCTGGGAGGGTGACTGCTTGGGATCTGAATGGCATGATCAAGTCGTCTTTTGATATCCCAATCGAACAGGTCGACATGGGCACCGACTCTGACCCGGTCAACCAGATCGCCGTGGCGAGAGCTACCAACGATGGAAGCCTCTTCATGGCCGGGGACAAGCTTGGCGTTCTTCGCATCGTCGAGACCTCCAACGGGCGGTGTCTTCTGGAAACAAAAGCACATTCGTCCAACTGCCAAGACATCACAGTACACGAAGGCCAAGCGAGGTTCCTCGTGGCCTCGTGCGGGAGGGATCGGACAGTCCAGCTGTTCCACCGCTCAGCTGCAGGGCAGTTTGAGCACTTCCAGACGCTCGAGTTCAGCGCCAAGGTGGTGCAGGTGCTCATTCCCGCCGAGGACAAAGTCTTGACGTGTTCCCTCGACCGGACGCTCCAGATTCATGATCTCGTGAGCAAGGAGGGCGAGCCGCACGTCCTGGCCGCCATACCCTCCAAAGTGATATCTCTGAGGGCATCCCCGTCGTCCATGGCAGTGACGCCTGAGGAGAAGGCGATTTTCGTTTCCCTGCTGGACCGGTCTGTCTGCCAGTATGACTTTAGCAGCGGGCGGCTCCTCACTTCTTTCAAGTGCAACGACGAGGTAGGGCTCGACTCGGTCGTCCTCGAGTCCCTGACGTACGGCCAGCTTGGTACCGACCTACCGTTCCTTCTCGGCATCTCCAACACCGACAAGTCGGTGAGAGTATACGACGCACAAGCAGGCTGTTTTATGGACCGAGAATGGGGCCACACAGAAGCCATCAACGGCGTCATTCTCATCGACACGGAAGAACCCGGCCGAAAGGTCGTCAGCGTTGGCGAGGATGGCACCATCATGATCTGGGCCCTCGAGGTCCCAGACCCAACAGTCCCCACCCGCCCCCGCGACCCATCCCCCGAGAAGACGCCCCAGTTGGCCTCAACTCGACCTCCGCTCCGCCGCGTCCTGTCCAAGGCCGAACTCGCCGAGTTCCAGCGCCCTTCTTCCTCCAACGGCGCCGGCAATAGCAGCACCAACGGCCGCCGCTCACCACCCCGGCTCACTGCGAACCGCCGCACCTCCAAACTACACCTCCCCACATCCTCCCTCCGCACCCCGACCGCCGACAAGCAGAGCAGTCCCACCAGCGCGAGCGCCACCGTCGTAGACCGCACCCCGTCCCGCCGCGCCTCGTCGGGAGGCGGCTCCCGCTCCGACGACAGCCCGCCCCCGTCCAGCCCAAAGACGCGGTCCAAAATGTTCCGCCGCCCGTCCCTCCCCGCGCTGGGCGCTACCCCGTCGGGCAGCGTCAAGTCGCGCAAGTTCTCCAGTTCCCATCACAGCAACCAGCGCAGCGGGAATGGACTCAGCGGTGGTGGTGGTAATGGTGGCGGGGTTGGTGGCGGTGGTGGGGGGTATGGATTCGGGTCACTCAGCATGGCGACGGAACAGACGTGTCGGCAGCTCAGGGCGTTCCGCAAGAAGATCACGACGGCGTCGGCGGATGCGGCGATCAGTGGGGATGTACTGGCGCAGTTGGATGCCGAGTTGAGGTTGACGGCTGCTGCGCTGGGGGAGAGGGCTATTCGGAGCCGGACTTCGGGGGGGAGTAGTGGTGGG
>MU863661.1:122165-179615 GCA_033575675.1 Parathielavia hyrcaniae | reverse complement strand
CCGGGGTTGCCTCCTTTCACCCGTAGTATGTGGAATTCCTAAGCGCCGACCTAGAGAGTGCGGTACAGGTTTTTCAACCGGTTGGGCACCCAATACGGTTTTCCTGTACAACGATTATCAGGCGGACCGGCATGCCTTACGCTTTAGGCGCAGCGGTGTAGGAATAATAATAATATTTTATTTTAAATAGGAAGCACTGCAACCAAAAACCGTAGCGATAACGCGATGCCACCTTAAGAGATGGTGTACTGAAAGAAAGTTAGTTAAGGGAGAGTGAGACTTCTCATTGCAAGATAGGTTGAGGCGATTTTGATGAGTGTGTAATCGAACAATCCAGAAGCGGTTGTTGAAGTTGTTAAGCAATTGCTTTGTCATCCTCGGCTGGCTGTCACTTCATACTTGCCCTCGCTGCTCTGGATGGCGCCGCTCGTGGCACAGAACAGGTGGTACTCGGAACCAAACTGGGAAAAGTGAGGCCCAAAGACTAATGCAGATGGAAACAATCAAAGATGAGCTAAAGGTTTTGTAAAGCAAGGTACATGGAGAGAATGCGCGACGAACTCGGGTGTTCCGCGCCTGTCCATTGAGATGGAACAGGGTTAGGGTCCCACGGTTCCCAACCTGGAAGGCGAGCCTTTGATCGGAAAGGGCGGATCAGCATGAAACCCTCGAACACGACGCTCTCCTTGATCTCAGCGTCAAGGCAACCCGACCACAGTAAGGCTTGCTACGTGTATCTCTCCAACGCAAATTGTTTGGCAGATGGCGTTGCTGGCAGAGATCGGTTCTCGACAAGACGATTTGTGAGTTCAGCTCACTCCAAGCTTGTCATCATGACGTAGTTGTAGATTTCAGCTGTACTCTACCGTAGGTGGTCGGTGTCTTAACTCATACACCAGCACACAAAGCTAGCAGCTCTTGATGCCTTTTCTGAAAGCTAAGCCGGCCAAGACAAGTAGAGATCAAATATCAGTCTGAGGCAGAGCGGAATACCCGACCCTGTAACGCGCCCTGCAAGCGGATCATCCACTCGTACCCGGGCGCGATTTGATATCTGAACCACCGATATCACCAGTCACCATGGCTCGCGGCGGCGCCCAGATGACCAGGGTCCATTACCGAAGCAAAAATGACGACTACTTCGTCTTCCTCGACAGCGTCGAGGATTACAGAAAGTGGCTGAGCGACTCATCCATTCCTCTTGCCCAGGTGGTACGGTCGTTCCAGGTCTTTTGCACACACAAGTAAGCTCGCCTGGGCTGAGGTGCTTGGGATAACGTATTGGCTGTCGTCACATCCCTTGGCTGACATAACCTCAACTCAACCTACTGTGTAGGCACGGCAACCAAGGAGTCTATGACCATGCTTCGAATGCCGACCTTGACAACGAGTTTGGCACCCACAAGGATGTGGAAGTCTTGGAAAAGATCATGCGCGAGGGCACGGTTACCGAGGGTCATGTCAGTGCTCACAACACCTGCTCAACGAAGCTGTGTGTGTCGACTTGCACTGACCTTTTGTCTCAGATGGCGGAGCGTAACGGCAGCAGAAATGACTCGAATGGAGGCCGGGGTGTCGGCATCGGGCCCGGCACTCATCAGTAAGGTAGCCTGTCTGGCACGTCAGCAGGTGCGCCAGAGGACAAGCATGATGCATACGGACGACGATGGCGGCGTGCCCATTGTCACCGGGAGAGCTGTCCCGGAACATGGGCAAGGCGTTTATCCAGGCCACTGACAAGAACTGGATATGGATATTTCCAGTTTATGTCGACGTGGATTTCTTGGCCCATAGGCTCAACTCGTTGCTTCTGGTTTCCGGGCAAGCATGCTTCCTCGAGTCAACTTATCCGGATGGCTTGTTTCATCTTTCTCCGTTGCGGACGGCGCCACAATCTAGAAACCTTGGTGCTCGAGACGTCACGGTGATGATCCGAATGAAAGAGCAGCGAAAGTCCGCTGTGCTTGGCTCGGCGGAGAGGGAAGAGTCGTGCAGATCGAGGCGGGGTTCCTTCCTGATATCGCTTGCCGGTAACACAGTGCACACTTGCACACTTGCACACTTGCACACTTGCACAGCCGCTGCCGCTAAGTTGCATCACCGACGAAACAGTCGTAATCATTTTAAAAACCGGCGCATCTCGTATTGTCTGACCCGAAATCGTTCCTCACCTTCAATTCAAGTACAAAGGTCCTTTACACAGTACGCTGTGTAGAGTTTTAGTAACGTTACGGTGGCACGCTAGTGATGCTCCTTGTGGAAGGATTCAGTCAAACGGTCATTTCCCCTGACCGATCTGGCCAATCAGCTTTTGTACTTTTAAGCACCAAAGCTCTTCGGCAAGCCATCCCGAGGCCGCTAGTCTCGCCTTGGCGATGCCCTCGTGTTTGCCAGGTTTGTCAATCAGACGAACCTTTAAACTCCTTTTGCGCCGCCCGCTTTCTCGTGTTAGCTGGCCGTCTGGGGTTCGTCTCATCTTCTTCTCAGCATCCGAGTTCCTTCTTTGGCATTTGAGGAAGGTCACGCTTTGCGCATTTCCTTCCTCGCTCTTCTAGTCGCTCCTTTGGCAACCGGTCTTTTCCATTTCTTGATTCCCGGCCTTTGCGCCGACAACAATTTCGTAACTATCTCTAATAAGCAGCCCGCTCGCGACATTCCAAACCCAAGACATCGGCCCTCCAACTACTACAAGAATCTAAAATGCTTGTATGTGGCTACATCAACTCACTGAGAACCAATGAAGAGCTGACAACTTCTGTTAGCTCCATTCGGCGCTCCTGGCGCTCGGCGCAACCCTCGCCGCAGCCGTGCAGCCTTTGGAGGTCCAGGGACAGTACTTCGTCAACCCCAATACCGGCAACCGCTTCCAGATTGTCGGCGTTGCCTACCAGCCCGGCGGCTCTGCCGGCTACAACAAGCAAACCGGCCGCGACCCTCTGAGCGATCCCGATATTTGCCTGCGCGATGCCGCACTGCTCCAGATTCTTGGCGTCAACACGATCCGCGTCTACAATGTCAACCCCGATGTGAACCATGACCGCTGCGCCAGCATCTTCAACGCCGCCGGCATGTACAGTACGTCAAATCTGTGCTGTTTCTTCCCCTTTTCGAGGTGTCTCGGGAGTCACGGGAGTCGCTTTGTCCCCAAAGCGACAGTTTTCGCTCCCGAAGTACTCCCGAGACACCTTCAATATGCTGCAATAGGCATGAAACGACTGACATTGTTGGGTAGTGATGCTCGACGTCAATTCGCCTCTGGTTGGCGACTCTCTGACCAGCTGGAACCCCTGGGAGTCGTACTATGCCGCTTACCTCAATCGCACCTTTGCCGTCGTCGAGGCCTTCAAGAACTACCCCAACACTTTGGCTTTCTTCTCCGGCAACGAGGTCATCAACGACGTGGACACGGGCGCCACAGTTCCCCCTTATATGCGTGCCGTAACCCGCGACATCAAGAACTACGTCAAGAACCACGTCACGCGCCCCATCCCGGTCGGGTACTCGGCCGCCGATGTCCGCGAGATCCTGTTCGACACGTACAACTACTTCCAGTGCACACTGGAGGGTGACGAGGACAATTTGAGCCGCGCCGACCTCTTCGCCCTCAACAGCTACAGCTGGTGCGGCGACAGCACCTTCACCGAATCCAGTTACGACGACTTGGTAACCGGCTTGAGCGGCGCCGCCGTGCCCATCTTCTTCTCCGAGTTTGGCTGCAACGAGGTCAGGCCGCGCATCTTCCAAGAGGTTGGCACCATCTACAGCTCGCAGATGTCGGACGTCTTCTCGGGCGGCGTCGTCTACGAGTACACCCAGGAGGACAACGACTACGGCCTGGTCAACATGCACGAGGACGGCTCCGCCGAGCTCATGCCCGACTTCCTGTCACTCAAGGAGCAGTACGCCAAACTCGACTTCACCGAGATCCAGGGCCAGGAGGCCCCCGCCTCCTCGGACAACACGCCGCCTGTGTGCAGCCCCGACCTGATCCAGACCGACGGCTTCAAGAACAACTTCACCCTCCCCGTGCTGCCCCCCGGCGCGCAGGAGATCATCGACGGCGGCGTCAACCCGGCGCCCGTCGGCAAGCTTGTCACCATCGACAGCTGGACCGTCAAGTACACCGTCAAGAACCCCGACGGCACTGAAATCACCGGCCTGGCCGTCCAGCCGCTGGCCGACGATGGAACCAACCGTATGCCCTTTTTTTCAGTCTTTCCTCCCCCCCCCACTTTCTCTCCTTATCAGCCTCCGCTAACCCAATCGTGCCTTCTTTGATGACAGAACCCGGCAGCAACACAGCCAGCCTCGCCCCGCCCAGCGCCACCGGCACCACCGGCGGCACAGGCACCTCGACGTCCGAGTCCTCCAGCACGAGCAGCAACGCCGCCGTCCCGACCACGGGCGCGGGCGTCTTGCCTGCCATGGCCCTCGGCGCGTTTGCCGTCGTGGCTGGTATTGCGCTCTAGAAACCGGCCAGCCAGGCGAGCCCAGCCAGCCGACGGACACCCCTCCAAAAAGAAAATAGTCCAGTAATAGCGAGAGACTCGGCGGCGTCAAATATGGAACTCCTGAATTGCACCTTCTTACTTTCGAACCTTTGAGTGAGAAGGGCTAGGTGGAGTGTGAAGTGAGAAGTTATTGTTGCTGAGGCCCGGGTAGGGTTAAGGGTAGGGCTGGGTTTCGGGGACCTACCAGAGCAGGTCATCGACATTCGTCATGGTTGTAATCAAGCATGGGTGTTTGTACCTCGGCTGAGCTGTTTGTTATGTATATATGTATATAGCCAAGCCAGGCAGGGCAAGGCATAGACGGATGTGAAGGGAAGGGAGAGCAGACTTTTCCAGTGGTGGTGTGGTGTTTCGATCTTCTCGGGTGGTCTTGTTCGCGTCGTTTTTTCATGTCGTGGGTCATGTATGTAAATGACACAACCGCCTGCTTGCTTTTCGTTATCTACTTGTCGTTTGCTTTGCCGTAATGCTCTTGCAACCGGCAGTTTAGTGGCTTCTCGTACCTTTCTTGTTGTATTCTTCAAAACTCTGGGCGGTGTAGCTACTGCTATTGCTGTGGTGGGAGGTTGGTCAGGGGCTGGTATGCTGCTGAAGGTCACTAGTGATGCTTGGAGTAGACCTAGAAGTGAGGGCAATGTAGAAGGGAACGAACGACTATGGAAGCAGAAACGCAAGGACGGATAAGGCAGGTGACCAAGCCCGAAAGACAGCAGCACCACTCCGCACATTGATCTGCTTTTGATGCCACAATGCGGCTCGGTAAGGCAGAAAAACTGAACACCAGCACAGCATCACAATTGGGTACGGCAGATGGCACCACAACTGCTATATTATACTTTCTATTGGGAATCTTTCCCGTCATAAATGCGCCGGGTTTAGAGTAATGGTTCGGCAAGTGGAATAACGTCGTGCTTCGCCACATATAACCGTCGTTTTTAACCCTTGAACTCCTCAGCCTTGCTCTCCTCCCACTTGCCGGGGACCAGAGCCAGGGGCACGATGCCGGACACGTGCATCTCGGGGCCAAAGATCTTGGCATTGAGGCCGAGCTCTTGAGTGGCCGCCTTCATGTTCTTGAGACCCTCCTGGTAGTTGGGGCCAGCGCGGCGAACCCAGATCTGGACGTTGTGCTCGTTGAGGGTATTAGCGTACTCGCGAAGCGCGTTGATGACGCCCTTGAAAGTGCTGGCGACGTTGGTGAAGTTGGCGATACCGCCGCCAATGAAGAGAACCTTGCCCTTGGGGTACATCGGGGCCCGGAGCATCAGGTCGAGCACAGTCCGGGCATAGTGGTATGTCTGGGACTCGGTGGGAGCACCAGAGTACTCGCCGTAGTTGGCAAGCTCGTCGGCGAAGCCGGCCGAAGCGATGGCATCGGCGTAGACGACCGACGCACCACCACCAGCGACCAGGGTCCAGATCCTGCCGTTGGGGTTCAGAACCGTCAGCTTGAGCGAGGCGCCAGTCTTGGCATCAAGCTCGGCAATGTAGGCCTCCTCCTTGGACAGCTCACGGCCAAAGGGAGCAGGGAACTCAATCGGAGGACCGGCATCGACGCTGATGGTGCCGTTGCTGGTCGTCGGGGCAGTGATGCCCAGAGCGGACGGCGACCTCGCAATAGCCCACTTGGAGCCGCACTCAAAGTCTGCTGTTTGATCTAGTTTGGCAGCCAGATCGAGGAAGTGCACTGTCGCTGAGGTGGCATCCTCGTTGGGGATCACAACCAGGGGGTTGATCTCAAGGTAGGTGAATTGGCAGTCGACGTAGACCGCGTAGAGGCGGGTGACTAGGAAGCAAAAGGTCAGCAACTACACTTACAAGCGAAAGACGACGGTGAAACCCACTGAAGTCAACAAGGACATTGTGGACGCCCTTGGGCACGTTCTTCAGAAGAGTGGCGGCAATCTCCTCGTTTGAGGGGTATTGTGTGAGATCGACGGGAATGAGGAGCTTCTCGGCCTTGGAATCGACATCGCCGACATCAACACCACCCTCGTGGGTGAAGAGGATCCAGTCGCCCTGATAACATGATCAGTCAGCAGTGTCCATCAGATGGGAGTGGTTTTGCCTGTTTCCGCGTCTGTGGGCCGCTTGGTCCACAGTCACAATGCGGTTTAGCCTTCCGTTCGTCCGTGTCGGGCCCCGTCCGGAATGAACTTGTGTTTGCACACAGAGTTCTCCGAGTATAAAACTCGGAAACACCGCCAGTCGGTGCACATGTCGCATCCTTCTTCCACACCACTACTTCCACCTCTTTGGCAATGCGTCCCCATTTCCTTGCTTGAGCATGCAAGTGGGGCCTGGCTCGCGAATGAAGTCCCCCCTGGCGCCAAGAATGGACTCAACCGAAAACCAATACTTACATCGCGAACCGAGTTGATCTATGGGGCGTTAGCGCAACAAAGTCTCGGCGATTCGACCCCAGGACGGCGCCACTCACGTTGATGTAGTACTCAGTGTCAGAGGGATGCGGCACGAAGGGCTCGACCAGGAACTGCCGCAGGACGCCCTCTGTGTGCTCAACCTTCTGCAGCTTGCCGGCACGCTCAGCAATCCACGCTTTCGACTCGGCCCACGTCTTGTTGAGCGCGAGCAGGCCGCTCTTGCCGCGGCGCTTGATGAGCTGGTCTGGCTTCGCAACAAACTTGGCGTCGGCGTGCAGCAGCCACGGGTATGTGATCTCGGCCTGGTCCAGGACGGCGTTGACATCGGCATCCTCGGGGAAGTGGAGGGAGGCGAGCCTTGGGGCCGGGTTGTGCTTGGTCGGGGGCGGCAGCGGGCTCGGCTTGATCACCGGAGCACGGGTGAGGTGGTAGTTGATGATGGCCTTGCCATCGGCCTCGAGGATGCTCTTCGCCGACATGTTGCTGGTGAGTGGGCAGCCTTTTCCTCTCTGTCTTCAGTCCTTTCTGCTCTTTTTCCTTTGCAGTCTGTCAGAAAGGTCCTGCAACCGGTGCTCGCGAGTTTTTGTGGGCGGTCGAGTGCGGAGTGAGAGATCAGGTTGAGACGGCGACGCTCTTCCAACCTCAAGTGAGGGGCAATTTACCTAGATGAGAAGTCTCGAAGGGGCTGGTCTGGAATTGCAGAAGGGCGGGCGCGTGCGAAAGTGAGGAGGGGAGGAATGGGCTCTCGAGATGCAGCTTCGAGAAAACCACGGCCGACTTCAAGCTGGGCTCTGGCAAAACACTCGCGGCAACAGCTGCACAGGGAACCGTAGCGTCCCTTGCGGTTGGGGGGAAAGAATGGGCGAGAAAAAAGTCCAGGTACCGCTGAGCTGCCGGCCGCCAAAATCCATTGGGGTACCGGCCAGCGGGGCGGTGCCGTGGAGAGCGGTCAGGAGCCCGAGGTACTGGTACCTGCCCTGATCCTTGATCAAACCGCCCAACACGTCGCACCCTCACGAGCAACGACCCCTCAGCTTGCCCCGCCCCTGCATCTCTGCCCGCCGCAGAGGGACCCAATTTCAGGAAGTCGCTGCCCTCCTCCAGTTGGGCGATGCCCGACTGCAGTTCGGCCTGCTTCTTCTATTTCAGGTTCAAGGCCTCTATTTAGAATGAGAGACGCTCCTCGTCCCATTCATTCGTCTATCCTTGGACCGCAATTATTACTTTGGCGCTGAGGTGGTCACGAGCGTGACGTTGGCCGGCGGACGGAATTGGGGATCCTCCGGGCAGACCACCGTCGGCCGGTGCCTTCCATTCAATCCGTTCAAGGATTGAGTTTGCAATGCCTCCTTGTCAACTGCTGATCAGAGGTTCTCACGTCTTCCACTCATTGGGAGTTGTCGTGTGCCCAGCTTCCATTGGCGTGCCCTGTTGGCCTCCGCCCCCGGGCGCCCGAGATCTCATCTGAGCTCTTCGGGCTTTTGCCCCGCAGGAACTCGTTGATAGCTGGGCGTCAAGTCACTTCGTCGTCATCATATCGCAACGCGATTGTAGTTTGATATTTCTGCCCCTCTCTATCAAGGCGTTCCCCTACCGTTTCTTCCTCTATTCCTTCAGGAATGCAAGGACCCAATGCCTTCGCGCCATCGTGGAAGGCGTTGCCCAGGGGATGGCATTCCTGCATCTTTGGCAAATTTTTGGAAATCGGAGGTGCATCGGATGAGAAGGTGGGCCGATGTACCGGTACTTTAATGCCAAGCGCAAGAGGTGCCCCGCTCTCCCTGTCACGAAATGTGGCAGAACGGTCCAGCTTTGGGCTGCTTCGGGCTAGCCCGTCAGGCGATCGGACCACGGTCAAAAGAGTTGGGGAACTGCCGCCGTTTGTTGGTCCAACAATTCTTGGGGGGTTCCAGCGAAAGGAGGGCTCGAAGCTCCGGTTCTCGCCAGGGCAGCTCTTGACTAAAATCCTAGCTGTGGAATACTTGCGCCTTCCCCGATTCGTGGTGCGTTTCGACGAAACGGCAGGGACCGACAAAAACATCCCCCTCAAAATTACTTGCCCGCCGTCCTCGCATTTTTGCGAACACATCACACCTCCTCGCTCCGACGCACGCTTCACAAAACTCGTCGCCTTCTTAGCATTTCCCTCCGGATTCCGGCACTTCTCGGCGAGTTTCGAGTCGACTCTAGACATCACAATGGCAGCAAACGGCAGCAATGGTGCCCCCGCGTCGGGCGGCCTGTCTGCCAACGACAACATCCGCCGGTTCGCCGCACCCAGCCGGCCGATGAGCCCCCTCCCCGCCCACGCCCTTTTCCACGACAAGACAAGATGCTTTGTCTACGGTCTCCAGCCGCGTGCCGTGCAGGGTATGCTCGACTTCGACTTTATCTGCAAGCGTAAGACGCCGTCAGTCGCGGGCATCATCTACACATTTGGCGGTCAGTTCGTGAGCAAGATGTACTGGGGCACCAGCGAGACGCTGCTCCCCGTGTACCAGCAGGTGGAGAAGGCCGTGGCCAAGCACCCTGACGTCGACGTGGTGGTCAACTTCGCCTCGTCTCGCAGCGTCTACAGCTCCACGATGGAGCTCATGGAGTACCCGCAGATCAAGACAATTGCCATTATTGCCGAGGGTGTCCCAGAACGCGTAAGTTGCTCCGAGCTTGGAAGGCCTCCATGTGCGAGTCGCTAACCTCGGGTTTAGCGGGCCCGTGAGATTGCACACGTTGCTCAGAAGAAGGGCGTCACGATTATCGGCCCCGCCACGGTTGGTGGCATCAAGCCCGGCTCCTTCAAGATTGGCAACACGGGCGGCATGATGGACAACATCGTTGCGTCCAAGCTGTACCGCAAGGGCTCGGTCGGCTACGTCTCCAAGTCTGGCGGCATGTCCAACGAGCTCAACAACATCATCTCGCAGACGACCGACGGCGTGTACGAAGGTGTCGCCATTGGTGGTGACCGGTACCCGGGCACCACCTTCATCGACCACCTCCTGCGGTACCAGGCGGATTCTGACTGCAAGATCCTCCTGCTCCTCGGCGAGGTCGGTGGCGTTGAAGAGTACAAGGTGATTGAGGCGGTCAAGAAGGGAGTCATCACCAAGCCCATTGTCGCGTGGGCCATTGGTACTTGCGCGAGCATGTTCAAGACCGAGGTGCAGTTCGGCCATGCCGGCTCCTTTGCCAACTCGCAGCTCGAGACGGCCGCCATGAAGAACAAGAGCATGAAGGAGGCCGGCTTCTACGTCCCCGACACGTTCGAGGACCTGCCGAATCTGCTTAAGTCTCTGTACGACAAGCTGGTGAAGGAGGGCACCATCAAGCCGCAGCCCGAACCCGTCGTTCCCAAGATCCCCATCGACTACTCGTGGGCCCAGGAGCTCGGTCTCATCCGCAAGCCCGCTGCCTTCATCTCGACCATCTCGGATGACCGTGGCCAGGAGCTTCTCTACGCCGGCATGCCCATCTCGGACGTTTTCAAGGAGGACATTGGTATCGGTGGCGTCATGTCTCTGCTGTGGTTCCGCCGCCGCCTGCCCGACTATGCGTCCAAGTTCCTCGAGATGGTTCTCATGCTTACTGCCGACCACGGCCCGGCTGTGTCTGGCGCCATGAACACCATCATCACCACTCGTGCCGGGAAGGACCTCATCTCTGCGCTGGTGAGCGGTCTGCTGACGATTGGTTCGCGGTTCGGCGGTGCCCTGGACGGCGCTGCCGAGGAGTTCACCAAGGCGTTTGACAAGGGCCTCAGCCCCCGCGAGTTCGTCGACTCGATGCGCAAGCAGAACAAGCTGATCCCGGGTATCGGCCACCGCGTCAAGTCGCGGAACAACCCGGACTTGCGCGTGGAGCTGGTCAAGGAGTACGTCAAGGCCAAGTTCCCGAGCTGCAAGACGCTCGACTACGCGCTGGCTGTCGAGACGGTGACGACGTCGAAGAAGGACAACCTGATTCTGAACGTGGACGGCTGCATTGCCGTGTGCTTTGTCGACCTCCTGCGGAACTGCGGCGCCTTCAGCGCAGAGGAGGCGGAGGACTACCTTAGCATGGGCGTGCTCAATGGTCTGTTCGTGCTCGGCCGCAGCATCGGTTTGATTGCGCACTACCTCGACCAGAAGCGGCTGCGCACCGGCCTGTATCGCCACCCGTGGGACGACATCACGTACATCCTGCCGAGCATGCAGCAGGGCGGGGCGCCGGGCAATGAAGGCCGTGTGGAGGTGCAGATGTAAAAGGGGGCGGTTTATTATTAGACGTCTCGCAAGTTAGACGCGGTTCCTCTGAGATATGAACTGGAATGGGCACGCGGCATGGATTTGTCATGATGTTAGCGCGGCGGAGCGCTGCAGGTGCTTTTTATGGCTCGGCTCGCGGAAGGGAAGGACAGGCCCGGATTCGTCTAGAAGTTTTAATAGTTTAGTGAAGTCTCTCTGGGTCGGATGCAATGTGATGCTGGTGCCGTGGTGGTTTGGGTTGCAGTGTCAGCTCTGGTGCGGCGCAGTCAGCGCGATTCAGATTCCAAGCAGTCCCCGTTGGGTTCCCCGGTTGGAGGTCGGCGATGGAGGGCTGCAGTCCACACAGCCTTCCAGCAACCTACGGATACCGAGAATATATCTAGTACCTTATTCAAGGCCATGAGAGATGAAGGGCGCATCAATTGTGATCAAGTCTACGAAGTACAATGTATCTGTCCGCGTGAACCTGAAGTCGGCCCAGCAGATAAGTAAGGGAGCTGATAAGCCACCCAGAACATCCCCGAGCGGTCAGTCGCGGCAAAAGCTTCAGAGCCTGATTCAGTTCAGGCTGGACCAGACTACACAGTACGCCTGCAGGGGGGGTCTGAATGCAGCCGGGCTCCACCAGTCTGGTCCAGACTAGTTAGACCAGCCTGAACTGAATCAGGCTCTCAACGCACCGTGCACCTTTCGCCAAGACCGCGGGATCGGCCCGGATTGCTGCATTTTCTGGTCTGGCATAGACGTCGTGTCGATAACACAGGCGAACTTGCTGGTTGATCCGCGCACGCTTGCAGGCTATAATAACCATTGAGTTGCTTGGAGCGTAACTGGACTTGGGCCAGGTGAGCTCCGTCCCTTGGGCTGCAATATGGCGTCGAAGTGTGCAATAGCTAATAATGCTCGTTAGGAAGGAGGACAGAATCCGACGACCATTTTGCTGCTGCCGGCGACGACGACCGAGGACGACCGCGAGACGTGAACACGCGGACAGACAGACAGACGGACAGACGAAGGAGAAAATCACCTGCTGGTGGCATAACACCACCCTCAGGCTTTCCGCTGTCGAGTCGCAAACGACCCCGCCTTATTTTCAAAGGAGGATCGCAGTTCAACTCAACACTCCTTTCACAAACCCAACCAGGAGGACCGAAGGGACCAACCCCAACCATTCCATCCGTCTACTATCTCACTAGACGTTCACTCACCAACTCAAGTACGACAGACACCCACACACACACACATACCAAACCCAGATCAGCCGAAGAAGACGCCAAAAAGAGAAAAATAAAAAAATAAAAGGAAAAATGTCCTACTTCCGCATCACCCTCCACCGCTCGGCCATCGGCCTGCCCCGCCGCACGCGCGGCGTGCTCGCCGCCCTGGGCCTGCACCGCCGCGCCCAGGTCGTGTTCCACCCCGTCAGCGCCCAGTTCGCGGGCATGATCATGAAGGTCAAGGAGCTAGTGCGCGTCGACGAGGTCGAGCGGCCGCTGACGAAGCGCGAGGTGCACGAGTCGCGGCGGCCCGAGCCCGGGTTCTGGGTCGAGGAGAAGAAGACGCCGAGGGTTGGTGTTGCTGCTGCTAGTAGTATGGGGATGGGGATGGGGATTGGGAGGGGATTTGGGGCGGAGGAGAAACTGGGGGAGGGGAAGCTGGAGGAGGAGGTTAGGTTATGAGATTGTTGAGGCAGGAAGAGGCGAGGGGGTTTCACAGTGTTGGGGGTAAAAGGACTGGTCAAGGGCTGGCCGGGGAGGGGGTAAACTACTACTGTCTAGACGGGCATGGTACCTGCTGGGGGATAGATGGTAAATTTGCTGGTGGAGGGGCTGGTATATTCTGTACCATATTGTATGAAATAACATTGAAGATCGCAAAGACTATATCACGTCGGGGATTGTGTGTTTTTCAAGGGTGATGTTCACTCCACACTCACAATGCACCATTTGAGTCAGTCAGTGTCGTCGCCCAAGCAGCTTTCATATGTCCTGTAAGTTTATCGACCCGAAAGAGAAATAGCCCCAATGACCCTAGGAAAGAGAAAGAAAGAGACCCAAATGACCAAAGAAAGAACAGACACCCATTGACAAGAAAAAGAAATTCCCTGCACCAGCTGCCAGCTTCCTTGTCCAGTCCCTGCGCTCTCAAACACTCCGTGCCTGCTCGTTGTACTCGGTGCCAGGAGTCTCGTACTGGCTGACAAAGTACTTTGCGACGTTCCGCGAGAACCAGGCCGTAAACCTTGTGAGCTCGTCACGGAGACGGTTGACCGACTGCTGATCCATGTTGGTCTGGGCGATGAGCTCGGGTAGAGAGACTAATGACAATGTCAGTCGGGCGCTGAAGTGTGGAGAGATGACAATAATAGAGGAGGGACGTACCAAGAAGACGAGCCAGGTGCTCTGCACCATAAGTGTCGATGGCATTCTTGTGTTTGCCATCGTCACCTTGCATCCAAAGCTTGTGCATGTCGTGGTACTGGTTGCGCTCGAAGCTGTTGCGATTCTGTTGTCAGCAATGCACGAGAAATGAACGGGCGACGAGGGATAGGGGAGACTCACCGATAGAGCAGAATTCGGCCAAGGCACTTGTCAAAGTACTCGCGCAGACCGGCAACAGTCTCGTCCAGAATGTCTTGAGACGCGCTCCCCTCCTTGCGATGCGGCCGTTCATAAGCGAGGTAGTCGCTGAGGATTTCGTCAACGGGGTGCGGGTGGGGAAGAGGCACGAGCTGGTTGTTTTTGGTGACATTCTCCCAGTCATCTACAAGGAGTGCCTTGAGATGGTCGGGTATAGTCAGCCTGATGGAGGGTCGGTTGTGGAACGTGTCCTCCTACGTCTTGTTAGCAATGATGCCCGAGGTTGTCTGAAGGACGCAAAAGTAAATAAGCAGAATGTTGCCCACTTGAGAGGTGCGACTGGCAGCCAACCGATGCATGAGAAAACAGGATGAGTTGCGGCCACACAATGCCACTTGGCCGTGTCGAATATCTGCAAGAAATAAAAACAAACAGGTACTGGCTGTCACGTAGATGGCCGCGTACCTCACACACGACTCATTGAGAAGGAGGTCTGGGTTATGATGGGAGGTGCGCCATTGCACCGGCCTTGCTAGTTTTGGTCCGCGGGAATCATGTACGGGCCGCTCTTAGGATTGGCGAACCCGTTGCTGTCGGTCCCAGCAATGGGCAGATTGACATTGGGGCTGAGACGCTCCCAGTACGCCTCAAGGTTCGGGGTCGAGATGCCCTTCTTCCTGGCCTTGACAATTTTGGGATGGCGCGCACCGATGGCGGGCTTCCTCTGGGATTTTTGGGTGAAGCGTTTATCGAAACAGGTGTTGCCGAAGTCGTCCATATAGCGTGACGTCTTGGCCGTTGGCAATTTGATCAACTGATCGCCCTTTTGCCCCTGAGCGAACATGGCCTTCTCTCGTTCGATCCATGACGGATCAATAGGCCAGCTGTCGGGATCCTTGGAATACTCACTGAGGAGGCGCACCTCTGTAGGCGTTGCCTCACGTACCGGCTCCTGGACAGGGTTGGGTCCGTTCGGAGCCTGGGGAGTGGTGTCCTTGCTGGACTCCTCGGCGACAACGGGCTTGCAGGGCTCCTCAGCGACGAGAGGCTTGCAAAGCTCCTCGGGGGTGGGGGGTGGGCTGGGCCCCTGGATGGCCTTTTGGTTGGCTGGCTTTTTGCTGGTTGGCTTTTTGCTGGTTGGCTTTTTGCTGGCTGGCTTTTTGGCGGTCTTGGTGCTGGTCCGCTTCCGTGCGATTTTGGGGCGAGTCCGCTTGCGAAGGGGCGGGTTTGTCTTCTTCTGAACCGGGCTGGAGGGAGTCGGTTTGGACTCATCGGCGGAATTCTCTTTGGCTTCCTGCTCCAGTGCGCGACGGGTCTTGCTACGAGTCCCGTAATCCGAGACAACTGGGTTGGGCTTCATGTTGTTGATGTGAAGAAGCGAAGATGAAGGTGACGGGTATCCAATCAGATACTCAAAATTGAGCGAAGAGTAGGTTGAGGGAAGCTTTACACCAAGGAAGACAATGCTGTTGAGGCGGTGTTCTTGTCGTTGGTCGTGATCAGGGCTCCCTGTCGTGCGAGGAGAAGAGGAATCAGGGGATTTTATGATCGGTGCTTCTGTGTGGGAAGAGAGGAGACAAGAAGCGCGTTCCTCGCGAGGAAAGACTGTATTTATGTCCTGATTCTCGATGGCAGACGCACGTTCGTCGATGACTGCAGAACGGAGCGAGTGACGCAGCGGGTGTCGTCAGAAAAGTTGCTCACATGCAGGCGCGCCGAAGGTTGCGGATGAGTGTCGTCAGAGGGTTTCTCTAAGGTTTTGCGGAGAAGAATGCAGCAGGCGCAAGATCGAGCCGCCGAGAGGTGTAGAGTACCGATGTGAGACCGCGAGTTTGAAGTGCGCAGTAGAAATCCTTGCTTCTTCGAGACCGGTTGCGCTTTGGAGCGATTCTCCCAGCCGTCAGGTTTTGAAAACCTCCTCTTCAGGGTTGCCAATTTGTTGCATTTGAGCCAATGCCAGCGGAGTTGACGAAGCGGGCCTCATATCCTCGAACTGACGAGCCGATGACTGCCGTGGTGGCAGGAGAGTCGATAGATTCCATCAACAAGCACCGTTTGGCCAGCCAGAGCAACCCCTTCCCCCTTTTCAAGTGAAAAACAACAATAGATGCACTCGCATCGAAAAAGGCCTCACAATGCCCGGGTCGAGGCAACAATAGGAAAAAATGGTGAAAGCGCAGCAAAACGCGCAGAACAGTAGGTAACAATCACACACAACACACTGGCAAACAACCACTGACCTGCTCAAGTTCATAATCCCTCGCCCTGCGGGGACCACGCCCAGTTGCTGCCGCAGAGCCGGCCGTGCGTTCCTCGCTGCCCCTCGCCGAGCTCATGTCGGATCCGTTGGCGACTGCCCGGGCAGCGCCTCCCTTCTTGGCCGACTGTTTGGCGGCCTTTCCGGACTGCAGCGCCTTGAACTGGGCCAGCAGCTGGTTGGCGAGCGCCTTGTTCTCGTCGTCAAACTTGCGGATGCGGTCCTGGGGCACCCAGTCGTCCCAGCTGCTCTTCCAGCCCTTGTAGTGGATCTTGTACTGCCAACCCTCGCCGTTCTCGGCCGGCGTGATGTCGAGGATCTTGGCCTCGTACAGCATCTCCATGTGAAAGCAGAGCACACGCTCGTCCTTCTGGAACGGCGGCTCGCGCTGTTTCTGGGGAGCCATAGTGACGATGGTTGTCGAATTGCCGGGAGAGTTGGAAGGGTTGCCGTGAAGGTTAGGGAGGGATGTTGGAGTTTTCAAGGTAGATGTTCACCAAATTGATGGCTCTCAGGTGTAATATCAAGATAATACGGAGTAGTCCGGAAGGTTCTGCAGGATTTTGACGCACAGGCGGAGTCTGAGGTGCGAGTGACGAGAGTGATGCACGGAGACACGTCGAGGTTGAAGAGAATGGCAAGACCCGATCCCAGTGAAATCGCGCCCTATTGGCTCCAAATTCACACAATAGCGCCTTCACAGAAAGCCGAATGGAGTTCAGTAAAATCTGAGTAGCTAGCACTGAGACGAGAGGCAGAAGCTTGTGGGTGTAGGCTGTTGGGGTGACCGTGAGACGTCTGGGATGTTATTGAGGGCAAGCGCATCCAGGGGCAAAGCACGTGTCACGTGAGACCGCGATCAGACGACCACTCAAACGCCAAGCGCTCCTTCCATTCATGTATGTAGTATTTACCTACTATTCAAGTTGAAGTTCAAAGTTTTGGGATCAGCTCCGTAAATCAGCAATGTGTGACAGTTTTGGATCATGATTGACTGAGAATCAAAACCAAAGATCGTTTTTATTCATCTTAGTAGGCTTAGTATTGTGCACTGCTCTTCAAACCTCGACGCAAATCGACACAAACAGCAACCAACCAGCCCGCAACATGGCACCAACCGAGCAGGAAATCCTCAGCAACTACCTGCTTGCCCCAGCCCGCCTCCCATCCATCATCTCCCTCCAGGAATTTGTCGCCCTGTTTCCACGGCAGCTGCAGTCGTCGCCGCAAATCCGCACGCTTTATCGCGATTTGCAGAGTCAGCGGAATGCAGTTGTTGACACGGTCGCCGAGCAGGTCGACCAAGAGGCCAAGCACGGCAAGGCCATGCGCCGCGCCGTCATCAGATCCAAACGGGAGGCAGAGGAGCAGGAGCACGACGATGAGGTAGAAATCGAGCGCATGGTCAGTCTGCACCGACCTCACGTTTACCACGCTTGTTCAGGCGCACTGACTGCCTGCAGCTTGGCAACTGGTCAGAACCTCAGCCCCCAAAGCACAACCTTGGCACCATCCTGCCAGATATGGAGGGCGCTGTCAGCGCGCTGGAAGCCGAGCTGCAGCTCCTTGAGGAGGAGGAGGCATCTCTGCTGGCCTCGGCCCGGCAGACCGTCGGTGCCATGAGCGACTTGCGCTATGGCCGTCTGGCTAACAACCGACTGCCCGAGCAAGTTCTCGACGGCCTAGCCAATCTCGAAGCCATATGTAGGACAAAAACATGAGCTAGATTTAAATAGCTCCCCAGTCTGTGACCCGACGTACAGACCGAAGCAGTGTACCCGAATACCGTCCCTTCCGGCCGGCCCGCCCTATCTACCAACTTATCCAAAGACAAAGCCAAGACAGTCCACCCAGTGATTACAGTACTATGATGGAAAAAGTTCCTAATCCCAAACCGAGCAACTCCATCCCAGTCTCATCGCCGCCATGATGATTAGCGGGCATCGCCAGCGGGGGCAGCACGAGGAGCACCTGGAGCGCCAGCCCCCCGGTTCATGCCGCGGTTCCTAGACGAAAGCTGTCAGCAACTTGCAAAGGTGTTTATGAACCAGCTAGAGACTGAGAGAGAAAAAGGATACTCACATCATGGTCCGACTGACGAACGACATGATAAGCATCATGCCCCACGACGGAATGGCACCCAGCGCCCAGAAGGCATAGCCCAGCGGGACCGACAGCCCGAACTTGGCAAGCTTGCCCTCGATCGGGTGGAACCAGCCGGTGGGATCGGTGCGGTTCCAGCCGGCCTCGGCCCTGTCCGTCACGGCACCGGCGTACACGTCGACGACGTCCTGCGGCGTGACCGTCGTCAGGTTCATGCGCTTGGTGTAGATCTCGACGATGGCGTCCGGCGCGGCCGGCACCTCGAACAGCCAGAGGGAGCCCGCGTTGGCCGACCACGAGTTGCACAGCACGGGCTGGTCCTCGCAGTTGACGCGCGCCAGACGTTGCGGCGAGGGCTCGGACGACGGGAGCGAGGCGAACTTGACGGCTGCTTCGGCGAAGGCCGTTTCGATGCGCTCGCAGCGTCCTTGAGTTTTTCCTTGTTAGTACCTTATCCCTGTATCCACACAGAAAAATAATATTTGTGTGCATTTTTGGGGGGGAGGGCAAACGAACCAAGGCAGGTCTTATTCCGCCCGGTCACCAGCACGAGCCACTCGGCAGGCTGCGGCTGCGCCGCGTCGGCACGGACGGGCCCGTACAGCGTGCCCTTCCAGTCCTCGAGCGTGAACGACTCGATCGTCTTGGGCTCCACCGCGTTCTTGCCTTTGGCTCCCGTGGCCACGCTGGGGGCCTCACCCGCGACGGCCGGGCCGTCGGCCTTATCTGCGCCGGGCGTTGACGCGCCAAAGTTGCTGAGGAAGTTTTGGAACTTGGCCTTGTACTGTTCGAACGGACTCTCGGCAGCCGCCGCGAGGAGCGGCAGCGCCAGTAGGGCGGTTGTAGAGAAACGCATCTTTGACGGCGTGATGTTGGACTTCTAGAAGGTGTGGTTGTTGATGTGTCGTCGAATGGGGTGTGATGGAGGTCTGGGGAAAAGGGGGGGAACGCGTGTGGGGGAAGCCGCTGAGGTGGTTGATGTGGATGATGTATGGATGGGACTGGTTGGCGTCGGTGCCTGAACTGCTGCGGGTCGTCGGGGAAAGCGGGATACAATAGAAACCTCTTCAAGTTGGCGTCCAGACGAGTGCAAAGGTTTAAAAAAAAAAGTCAAAGTCTGGAAGTTCTTTCTTCTTTCATCATCGGAAATTATTATTTGACCTTGGACTGCAACCTGGCTTGATTTTCGTATTAGCGATCTCATCCCCCTGCGACCTGCCCCTGTCACCACGTTCGAGTTTGGTTAAATCGTGTGGGGCGGCCGGAGCTTCGGTGCGGGAAACTCAAGTGGGTCTCCCGGCGTCACGACGCCAGTCGCGATCCATCGCGCCACAGACGGAGTGGCGCCCCAGCAACCATCTAAAACAACAAACCCACGATTCGTTCCCGGCCTGCCCATGCTCGGATATTTGACATGGTGCGTGTCACTCAAGTAGTCTTCCGGTGTCAAAATGGGGCTAACAGGAAGATCTAGGCGCCAGGAAGAGCAGGCCAAAACCGAAAACGAGGCCGACCCCCCGCCACGTCCAAAGCCGCAGAGACCGCGTCGGGGCAACCAGTAAACTCCGCTCAACCGGCTGAGACTAGTGCGCCTCCAGGAAGGCGAGGGAGATTGCGCAAGAGTGCCGATTCAGTGGCCGAACATGACGAGTCCCCTGCAGCAAATCAAGCCGACCAGATTGGGCCTGTGAACAAGGGACCGAAGAAGAGGGGACGACCACCCAAAACGCTCGGTTTGGGACATGATGAGAAGAGCCGATCAGAAGAGCGGCCATCCAAGCGGAGGAGGGAAAATGAGGCATTGGAGGCAGGAGACGGCCAGGCAGAGGGCGAGGGAAAAAGGAGGATGCGCAACTCGGACAACGACTCGGCTAACGAATTGCATCAAGTCGCAAATCCGACAGAGCCGAGTACAGCGCATATCGCTAGTCGCGCAACACGACGAAGCCGCCAGTCCGATGATAGCACCGTGCGGAGATCCCCGCGAGAACGTGGGACGCTCGATGGACAGCCAGAGAAAGCGAAGGGCCGGCCAGGGCAGAAACCGACAGCTAGTGACGAGCAGCAAGCTGAAGAAGAGCAGACCGTAGAGGAACTCTCTACCCGCCGAAGTCGAAGGGAACGCCGGTCGGCCGACGACAATCCATGGTGGACGGCCCAAGTATCCCCGCCTGCTGGCACAAGCAAAAAAGCGCCCGGACCCCCAAAGCCCAAGCGCGGCCGTCCTTCACTGGCAGAACTATCCGTTTCCAAATCCCAGAACAAAGCCTCGCCCTCCCAGAATGATGCGGGGGGGAAACAGCCCCGCGGGCGCCCACATCGCGCCTCCAACGAAGGCGAGTCGTCCAAAAAAGACGACACCAGAGCCCCTCCCAGCAAACCCCCCACACCCTCCAAGCAGCGCCCCAACCGCCGCCCTGCCACAGAAGCCGAGCCATCACCCCCCAGCGAATTACCCCCAGTATCCGACCGCTTACCCGACAACCACCGCCACCTCACAACCCTCACCCGACACATCCCCCGGGCGACCATCGCCTCGAAATGGATGCCCCTCGACACGCCCTCCATAACAGCGGTGACCAACCTCCTAACAGAGGCCTCCATCCCCATCCTCCACCGCCTCCGCGAGCGCGACGCCCGCCACACGCAAGCCCAGTCCATCCTGCGCACTTTCGCCGCCCGTCTGCGCGCCAAGCTGGTCAAGGGCATGCCCTTCCCCCCCGCGACCGTCGTCCCCTCGTCCTCCGGCCATGGCCGCAGGGGCAGGGGAAAGGGCAAGGGAAAGAGTGCGAGTCACGAGGTAGAGCTGGATTTTGAAAAGACGGTCGACGCCGTCGCCGGGCTGGAGAAGGCGCTCGATCCGCTGCTGCATAGCGTCGTGCTGCTCAAGGCGGAGAAGGAGCGGGAGGAGAGGGCGCTGGAGAGGGAGTATGAGGTGCTGAGGAGGCTGGAGGGGAACGCGAGGGCGCAGGTCAGGGGGTGGAGGGAGGGCATGGCTAGGGGGAGGGAGCATGTCCTGCTGGGGGGCATGGGGAGTAGTCATCAGCACGGGGATGGTGGGGGCAGGGAGGTTGTCGCTGCTGCTGCTTCTTCCTTTGGGGAGGGGGTTGCGGGTGGGGTTTTCAAGGTCAGTTTTCGATCCTTATTTTTGCCCAGGTTTGGCTTTTGTCTGTGGGGTTGGTGCTAACATGGGTTGGGGTGTGCAGAATATCCGGGGAGAGGAACTGCTGGCGCTGTCGCAGCAGATTGAGAACCACATGGAGAGCATGGGGAGTAACCTGGGTCAGATTGAGGGCGTGCTGCCGGCTATTGCGAAGACCAGAGCGGCGCTGCAGGGCACGCTGTGCGAGTACCTGGATTCGGAACAGTATGAGCAGGTGCTGCTTGGGTAGACTGGCTTGAGCTTGTATCAGTGTGGCTTGGATGTAGGAATTGGCCGGCTGGTTTGTCGGATGGATATGATACCCTTGGGAATCACGGTGAAAACTGGGTGTGGATGGATAAACTGTGGCATCGGGACGCTTTGATGGTCCATCTTGCTTGGGGTTGCGCTGTTGAGCCGACCTCAGCAGCCTTGGGCGGCGACCTCTCTTGGGTAGAACATCGGCTTGCTGCTGTACAATACCCTTGAGATTTTCGACCATGTGGTCACTTAAGCTGGTTGACGAGTCTCATTGCACATCACTGGCTGGCGGCGGGTGGTTTGCAGTGTGAAAAATTACAACGGTGCAATATTCACCGAAGCAATGGCAAACAACTGGATCCTTCCAAGTCGTCGAAAAGGCGCAACTAACATAGACTTCTACTCCTAGTTCAGTTTGATGTTGGTCCTGATGGAGGCGGATGAGGAAGTGAGGTTGAGTCCCTGACCGGACTTGGCAGCAAAGTGAAGCTCACGGCGACTGCGGACCCTAACCCTAGCAGGATAAAAACTCCTCGCCCCATCCAGCGCTCCCGTTTTGATATTTGAAACCAAAATATTTTCGATAAATGCAGGCGATTTGGACCAAAACTGATCGAATGAACAACATCTGCTCTCTTTAACAGCAAGTTCCTGCAACTACAAACCATCTCACAGTGCAGTGGTTCTTGGGTGGATTCGGTGTCAGATTGACTTTTGCAGTCCGATGCGACTCAGTTTCATCGGATTTCTCTCTCGGCCCTTGACAGCGTCCACATCTCCCGTCTGCAATCGGCCATTCACAGCCAAGTTTTGGTTACGGACCAGCTTCGCCATGGCTACTGGCCAAACCACCATCGATCTTGGGGCAGCGCCTCAGGCGTCTCAAACAAAGAACACCAAGCCACACGGCAAGCGACCATTCCAGGGGCATCACCGCAAGGCCGCAAAGTACAGGAAGAAGGCAAAGGCCGCCACAGAGGGGTCCCATGAGGAAGTGCTCCTGGCAGATGTGCAGGCGCTGCTGGCCTCTCAAAAGATAACCGAGGGCGATGAGGACGGTGCGGCCGAGGAGACTCCGCTGCCGGATCAAGGGAGTGAAATCGAGGTCGAGGTTGTGGAGCTGTCATCCACGGGAGATGGGTTGGCGAGGCAAAAGGGATCTGACCACATCTACGTGGTGCCTTTCTCCGTGCCCGGAGACATAGTAAAGGTCAAGGTGTACCGTCACAATCATGACGAAGGGTACACAGCCGCCGACTTCATCTCAGTCGTCGAGCCCTCGGCGCTCCGCGACGACAGCCGAGTCCAGTGCCCCTACTTCGCCAAGTGCTCAGGATGCCAGTTCCAGATGCTCGACTATGCCGAGCAGCTCAAAATCAAGAAGAACATTGTCGTCAAGGCGTACCGCAACTTCTCGCAGCTTCCGCCGGAGCTGGTTCCCGAGGTTCTCGACACCATTGGCAGCCCCCTGCAGTATGGCTACCGCACCAAGCTCACGCCTCATTTCGACGGACCCCCAGGCAACCCCAGACGGGGGCCGAAGAAGGGCCACTCGTCCATGCCGCCCTTTGGCTTCACGCCTAAGAACACCCGCAAGGTTCTCGACATTGAAGACTGCCCCATCGCCACCGAGACCGTGCGCAAGGGTCTCACCGAGGAGCGCGCGCGCCTGGCGGTGGAATACGGCAAGTACACCAAGGGCGCGACCATATTACTCCGCGAGAACACCAAGCGCGTACCCAAGGCATCCGCTTCCGACACCCCCCCGCCGCTAGAAGGCACCCCCAGCACGGCCCTCCGCGTCGAGACCGACACGCACACCGACTCCAAGACATGCATCACAGACCAGAACGCCACCTCGACCGAGTACATCGACTCGTTCGTCTTCACCAACCCAGCCGGGGCCTTCTTCCAGAACAACAACTCGATCCTCTCCCCCTTCACCGCCTACATCCGGGAGCACATACTCCCCCCCCCTCCTCCCACCACCCCCAATACTACCCAACAGCCTCCCATCAAATACCTCATCGACGCCTACTCGGGCTCGGGCCTCTTCACCATCACCCAATCATCCCTCTTTCCCGGCGGCAGCATCGGCATCGACATCGCCGACAAGTCCATCGCCTACGCGCGACGCAACGCGGCGCTTAACGGCCTGGCCGAGTCGCAGTGCCGCTTCCTCGCGGCCGACGCGCCCGAGCTGTTCAGGAGCGTCAGCGCCCACGACCCGGACGAGACCGTCGTCGTGCTGGACCCGCCGCGCAAGGGCTGCGACGCCAGCTTCCTGCGCCAGCTGCTCCAGTTCGCGCCCCGGCGGGTCGTCTATGTCAGCTGCAACGTGCACACCCAGGCGAGGGACGTCGGGGTGTTGGTGAGCGGGGAGGTGGAGGCGGAAGGGACGGGTAAGGAAAAGGAAAAGGGGAAGCGGACGAGGTATGAGATTGAGAGTATCAGGGGGTTTGATTTCTTTCCGCAGACGGGGCATGTGGAAGGCGTGGCTGTCTTGAACCGGGTCGATGCATAAAACAGGTAGTCTTAGCTGGTGTGAAGATACCCGTTGGTTAAGCGGTATACTACAAGTTGATGTCTAAGTTCTGCGAATGCTATTTACCGACTGCTCCAACAACTATGCAAGAGGAAAGCAATGCAGCCCAACACCTCCCGCCAGATGAATAAGAAAGGGGTATCCATGTCTATTGATTGGAACGAAAACACACTCCTCACAGTGATGGAACCAATCACAACAGCATTAGGCACTCTTCCGCGTCTTCAGTGTCACCAGCTTCTCCATCTGTTCCGTCCACCGCCTGGCAAACTCCTCCTCGGTGAACCTCTTGGCAGACTGCCTCGCCCGCTGACGAACGGCATGCGGATCCTTCAGACTCAACGCCTTCTCGAACCCATCCGCAAACTCGCTCGAGGTGGTCGCATGGAACCCTATCAGCACCGTTAGCCTGCGTTCCCGCCCCTTGACAAACAACCCCCCGCGTAGACTTACCAGTCGGCTCCCCATCCACATCAACCACGATATCCATCTTGGGCCCGCCACTATCATGCACCACCGCCACGAGCCCCGCGGCCTGGTACTCGACCACGCCGATGCCAAAGTGCTCGTTCCACATGCCATTGACCCCGACCGACGCACGGCGCAGCCACTCGAGGATCTCGGGCCACGACGCGTCCAGGTGAAACTCGACCCTGTCCCGGATGTGCAGCTCGTTCACCAGCAACCGCAGCTGGTACACTCGCTTGGAGTCCCCGTCATCCCTCACGCTGCCCACCAGCACCAACCTCGCCCCGTCGTCGCCCGCGCTCCCAGACGACGACGACCGCCGCACAAACTCGGCAAACGCCTGCAGGATCAGCGCGTGGTTCTTCTCGGGCCGGAACTGCGCAATGTACAGCAGCACCTTCTCCCTCCGCCGCTCGCTCGCCTCCGACACGTCGACCTCGGCCTCGAGCTCGCGCACCGCCACGGGCGGGTACACGACGGCCGGCTCCGGCAGCGGCGTGGTGGCGCGACTCCTCCTCGTCCTCCTCCGGGTGGGCCCCCACAGGGCCCGGATGTGGCCCTGGGTCCACGACGAGTTGGTCATGACCACGTCGGCCGAGGCGCCGACGCGCGCGTAGGCGGCCGCGAACAGCTTCCAGTAGGCGCGCTTGGCAGCGCCGCGGAGGCCCGCGCCCTGGCCCGCGTTGAGGCCCCGCGTCCCGTCGGCGGCGGCCGGGGAAGAGGAGGAGGAGGTCGTCGTCGTCGGGTCGAGCGACGAGAGCATGTCGGTCGAGATGGTCGGGTAGTGGACGTAGGCGGCCGTGGGCACCCCCGGGAAGAGCGTTTTGCAGAGGCCGAGGGCAAAGGCGTAGCCCATGGTGTCAATGAAGATGTTGGGCACGAGGAGGGAGAAGGCGTCCCAGGCGAGGATGAGCGAGCCGAGGGACTGGCCGGCGAGGGTTAAGCGGGGCCAGGTCGAGGCTAGGACCCAGTGGCGGGTCGTGAGGTAGAGGAAGTTGATTGTTGGTGGGTGGAGGTGGATGTTGAAGCGGTTCTGTGGGGAGACAAAAAGGTTAGTGGGATGATGGTGGTGGTAAGGAGGTGGCGGAGGGGCGTGCCTTCACCCGTGATAGCATTGCATCCTTGCTGACCCCGTGGTCGCCGGTGTAGACGACGCACTTGGCCCGCGGCCAGCGTTGTTGCGTCGCGCGGATGGCCGCCCAGAGGACCCTCTCTCCACCGCCGCCGGCATTGCTGTTCCTGTTAGATGGCAAGCGCCGTTTTGAGGTGACAAGCAGGACTCACCAGAACGGGTGAAAGAAGCCCACAATACCATCCCAGTCGTCATCACCGGTGCCGCCGTTCTTGGCCGTCCAGGTTGTACAGGCATCCACCTTCTCCCAGTCCCCGTCCTCGGCGCCTTCTGCGCTACTGCTACTCCTCCTCTTCTCCTCGAGGTGCTTCTTCTCGTCGGCTTCCACGAGTTCAAAGATGTGGCACCGCCGTCCGTCGGTTTTCTTGCGCAGGTACCAGCCCAAGAAAGCACCGGCAGCTCGCCAGAGCGGCGGAAAGAGGACGAGTGTCGCTAAGGGGGCGAGACATAGAATCGGGAGGACGACATGGGAGATGAATCTGCCGTTCATAAGCGAAGAAACGTTGTGGCTCGAGCAAGTGCTGGCGCCGTTCGCGGCGCAAGAGTTGGCCATGGAAGGGACGCGTTGACCGAGTCGAGGTTGTCGAGAGGGAGGTTGTGGCGGTCGAGTGCAGGCGGGAACTTCTAAAGAGATGACATTGGGACGAGATGCAGTAAACGAGAGACTTGCTGCGGGCGTATGAAATGATCAGCGTCTGCTGGGCTTGCCAAACCTGGAAAGGAGGCAGGTGGTTGCAGCTCGACAGCTGACCAGCTTTGGATGGCCGGAGCATGGGACTCGGTGCCGCTGACGCACCTCCACTCCACTGAAGTGGCAGGCGCCAGCCAGGCTGTCCTGTTGAGTGGGGGTGGTGGCCTAGGCTTAGTCGGGCCCTACTAGCGAGGCTGCCAAGACCTTGAAATCTCCGGGATGGAATCTCTTGAGCCTGGTGAAATCTGAAGCTCACTCTCACTGCCACCTAAAATAGCTCCTACGGAGGGCATGCTTCACACGAAACGACCGGCAAATGAGTCGCGATTAACTCGACATCACCAAGAATGGCAACCATCGCCGTGAGGACCTTCACCCGGGTCCGGACAAACCCAATCCGATACAGCCTTCACACCTCGACGCAGTTCACTCTTCTCGCACCACCACCCTCACGAAGCTACTCATCCCCATCCCCGCGACGGCCCGCCTCCAGCCTTCCCACCCTCACGCCATCCTCCCCCCCGACAAGACCAACAACCCTCACCATCCACCGCCCTCACTCCCCATTCCAACCGCACCAATCCCGCCCCTTCTCCCTCCTCCCCCTCATGGACACCGCGGTCGCCACCTCCCAAACCCTCTTGCACACCCTGCACGCGGCAGCCGGCACGCCCTGGTACCTGACCATCCCCCTCTTCGCCCTCGCCCTCAACCTGCTTACCCGCCTCCCGACCACGCTCTACTCGCGGCGCGTCGCCGTCCGCCGCCAGCTCCTCCAGCCGCTGCAGCTCGCCTGGATGGCGACCCGCGTGGGGCCCCACCCCAGCGCGGCGGCAGCCAGGGCGGCACAGCTGCCGCGGTCGTCGGTCGACAGGGCCGTCGCGACGGGCAATGCCGCCATGAGGGCGCGGCACAGGCGGTGGGGGGTGCAGGCGTGGAAGGACTGGGTTCCGGGCTTGGCGGTGGTGCCGGTGTGGATCGCGGGGATCGAGGCGCTGAGGCGGTCGTGCGGCGGCCCGAAGGGGTTGTTGGGGGTGGTTCTTTCTGGGGTGGATGGGCGAGGAGGGTTTGAGAAGAATGGTGTTGCGCGAGTTGATGGGGATGTGGTGGACGACGGTTCGAAGACGGTTGCGGAGGGGGATCTGTCAGGGGATCTGTCGGGGGATCTGGCCCCCCTCGCCACGGGCCAGGCCGAGGTCCAGGACGGGCTGGCCAGGTACCTGGCAGATCCCTCTTTGGCCGCTGGCGGGTGTCTGTGGTTCCCCGACCTCACGGTCGCGGACCCGTTCCATGTCCTGCCGATTGCCCTGTCGGCCATTCTGGTGTTCAACGTGATGCCCAAGTCGTTGGCCCAGCGCAGGGTGCTGCTTGGTATGGAGAGCACGCCAGTGGGCGCGATCGGTGTCGTCAAGAGCCGCTTGCGGCTTCAGAGGGCATTGCTCCTGGTCGCCATGGCCGCCGGCCCTGTCACCATGGGTTTTCCTGCCGCTCTCCACCTCTACTGGATCTGTTCGGCACTGCTTACCACGGCCCTTACCAGGATAATCTCGCGGCTGATGCCCATGCCCAAGGTCGTTCCCCCGGCCAAGAGTCGTGAGCCGATGCTTGTCATGCCGACGCGAGAAGGGAGGAAGAAACCATGATGGCGCATAATTGATTCGGGCTATACATGAGGAGAAGCGACATACATAGACCGCCAGGCCAACTCCAAACGCCTGCCTGTACAACAGAATGATACCATTACACCCTGCGTCCACCCGTAGCATCAAAAACCCCTCCCGACCCGACAGCAAGACCCGCCGCCTCACCCCAAAAACACCGCCAACAGGATAATGGTCAGAATCACCATCAAAATGACCAGCAAGCAACACATCTTGCTCCGGGCATTCTTCTGGTACCGCGCCGCGCTGCGCAGCTCGCGGTCGGCCCCGCGCGTGTCGTCGCGCACCGTCTCGACGTTGCGCTCGATGGTGTCGAGCACGTCGCCCTGCTCCGTGACGATCTGCGCCACCTGCTGGAACAGCACGTTGAGGTCGCCCACGCCCTGCTCGATGCGCCGGATCTCCTCCTCGCGCTCGATGATGACGGCCTCCTGGAAGTCGACGTCGTCCTGCGGCGCGAGCTGCGTCAGCTCCTGCTGCTGGAGGAGCTGCGGGCTGCCGGGCGCGCCGGTGGTGGCGGCGGCGGCGGCGGCTCCGCTGCTGGCCTCGGTCTCGTGGTCCACGGCCGCGCGGGCAGCCGAGACGGAGGCCTTTTGTTTCTCGAGGGCTTGCCGTTGGAGGTTTTGGAACTCGGAGAGTGAGGACTGGAACTCGCGGGACAGTTTTTGTTGCATGTATTTTTGGGTTGGCTGGTATGCCGGTTAGTGATAAATTGTGATGAGGGAGCGAGAGAGAGCATTGCATACTGTCACATCCTCCCACGTCTGGATCTTCTTGACACCCTGGCCCACGTCCTTGAACAAGTCGCGCGACTCCTCGATCAGCTCATGCACCCGCTCCCGCACCCGCGGCGTGTCGCGCCGTGTCCCCAGGTGGCCGACCTCCCCGCTCAGTCGCTGGTTGTTGCCGTTGAGCCTGAACAGCTTGTTCGTCAGGTCCTGCGACAGCCGCTGGAAGTCGGGGTCATCGGTGTAGCCCGGCGTGCCTCGCCGGCGCCCCGCCTCCATCGACGAGAGCTGGTCAAACGACATGGCGGCGGTGACTACCCAGCAAAATGCACTAGCGAGTGATGCAGCGATTGGGTTGTCGTCTGGTTCGTTATCAGTTGGCTGTTGATGCGGCGGCGAAAGGTTGGTAACGGCGATGGCTGATGCCTGCGATGAGTTGATTGATCCTGGGATGGGACCTGGCCTGCTCGAGCGCCAAGACCTACGTAATGCGGGCCTGGCCCAATCAAGAGCTGCCTGCGGGTCTCTCTTGGTTTCCCCTGCAACTGGGGGTGGGCTGCAAGCAACGAACGCTTTTTTATTTACAAACTGCCAGGGCGAACTGGCCCAACTTCAACAACCACCAATAAGCGTCTCTGATCATGTTCAGCAAAGATGGCGGCCGCTACAGCTAGGAGGACCCCGTACAAGGACTTTTTGCAGCCCGCGCTGCAGCGGCGCTTCGCGACGGCGAGCTTGTCTGTGCTGGCCATCGCATACATCCAGGCCCTGCTCTTGGCGAACTGGTCGTCTTGTACGCCCGATCCCCCAGGCTCTGCTCTAATAAAATTGGTGAACTGACTGAAAGCTCGGAATCAGTGCTCTGGTCCTGGTTCCCCCTCGGCCCGACCGGCTTCCGCGCCGTCTCCTTCTTCTTCTGCGGCATCCTGATCATCATCCTCCGCATCTCCCAGTACCACCCCGGCCTGCGCACCTCCGACTCGGGCGCCCACACCTTCTTCCGCTATGCGCCCAAGCTCGAGACCCTCGAAACACTCCTCACATACACCTTGTCGGCCTTCTTCTTTGCCTTCATCTACCTCTGGTCGCTGCCGGAGACGGCGGGGCTCGAATTCATCACCTACTTCACCGCCGACCGCGCGAGGCTGAACGAGAAACCGCTCTTCTTAATATCCCACTTGGTGCTGCTGGGCGTCTACCAGACGGCTATACATCTCTTCAAGGATGTCGACCGCCTGTCTCTCGGCGCGGCCAAGCCGCAGAATGGAGGCGCGAAGCTGGAGGAGGGCGACGCGTCTGTCCAGGTCCGCCGCTTGAGGGACCAGCTTCCGGCCATGCTGGTGCAAACCATCAATCAGTCCGTCTTTGGCTTGTTGATGAGTGGCGTCGTCTACCCGCTGACGGTGCGCGGCCCGGTATGGAGGATTACGCTCTTCTTCCTGCGGCCGATATACAACCTCCCCAAGACCAACATGCTGCCCGCGTCGTTTCCCTTTTCCTTCTCGGCCATCCTGCGCTGCTGGCTCGTGAGCCTGATGCTTCTGTTTGGCTGGACTGCTGCAAATACGGCTTTCTCGCTCTTCCTGGTTAAGAACCCGGTGAAGAACGGAAAGCCGTTGACGTCGGATTCCAAGGACCCCAATGGCAGTCTCCTCAATGGGCTGAAGAATAAGAAGCTCTCCATCAAGGTATTATTGGCTTTCGCTCCGTTTACCATCAACTTGCTAACCGCACACCAGTGTTTCGCCATGTGGGAGCTGGCCATCATCGCCCGCGACTTCCCCGACCGCCGCAAGGCTGTCTACGAGGACATTGACCGCAAGGACGGGCCCATGTGGTCTCAAGTCTACAAGATCTGCCTCGAAACCCTAAAGTCCATCGAGACCAACATCGACGCCTACATGGCACCGCCCGCCACCCCAACCCCCGCCACGACCGAACCACCCCCACCAGAACAAAAAGTCCGCACCACCGACCCCCCACGAGACGAAGCCATCTTCCAAACCCTCCCCCAAAAGCGAGGCCTCCGCAACCAGGTCGAAAAGGCCGTCAACCAAGCCGCCTTCGCGCCAGGCCAAGCCTCACAGCTCAGCCCGGCCGCCAAGAAGGCGGTCGACTCCGCCAAGCAGCAGCTGCTCAGGATGCAAAAGGACGCCACGGGCACCGACGACACGCAGGGGCTGCTGCGGGACTGGGCGCTCAGGGTGCTCCGCTCGGCCGCCGGCTGGCCGTTCCGCCAGCACTACCGCCGCCGGCTGGCCCACGCCGTGCTGGGCGCGCCCCACGGCGAGCCCAGCCTGTACGTCAACGCCGCCTGCGCCCTCGGCCAGCTGGCCGTGCACTCGCTGAGGGAGGACCGGTACGGCAACGTGCAGCGCGACGTGGCCGCCATGGTCAGGGCGCTCACGGCCGTGGCCAAGAAGCTCGAGGCTTTTCGCGAGGACGCCGGGCTCGCAATCCACTGGACTGATGTCGAGGGCAAGAGGGAGTGTCCCGAGGTGGACGAGGTGCTCGACGCGCTGAGGGACGCGCTGGGGAGGTTGATTGGTGCGTTTGGCCCGTATGCGAGGGATCTGAGGCTGAGTTTGACGGATGTGAGGTTGGCGAGGGAGGCCGCGGGGTTGGTTGGGCAAGACGGGGAGGAGATGGTTCAGGCGAAGGGGAATGGGAATGGGAGGTGATGGGGGGGATGGGAATGGGTTGGTGGTGTGCGTGTATCATAGACTGGACTCGGACGGGCCTGGGTTGGAGTATGGAGTAGGTAGTGTATTAAAATGTGTCGGTCTTTGTAGGCTGTACAAGTACAGGTATATTGGGCAAAATCATGTCTTCAGATACCGGGTTTGAGCCGAGTTTCTCGTTGCGACGAACAACTGCAATCTCAATCGACGAGATGCTTGTGTTTTATCACCCCGTATCAAGGGGCCGATGTAGATATTCTAACCCCGTGCAGCTTGCCCATAGCGTGAACTGTTCTCGCGGGTCGACGACCTAAGATGACAAAGGAGTTCGAACGTTCACCTGGATAAAAGGAGAATGACGGCGAGAAATTGCAAAAAAGCTTACCGTCCAACCCTAGTTACCACGCAACTGAGGTGGGGACCGGCTACGAAAACCCGACGGGTTTTGCTCCGAGATGGATTCGAACCCACGCCACCACGCGGCGGTGAGCTCGCCCGCTTGCTCCCCCCGAGTAAACCGCTGCGGCAACTGGGGGGCGGGTGATTGTCTGAGAGTTGAACCTCGTACATCTAGCACTGGGCTGAAGGCCGAGTTGGGATGGAAGGAAGGACGAGAATTTGAGGGGCTAAGGGGAAGAAAAGGGCGAGGGCAACGGAGGGCTAGTCGGGCACAACCCGCTAGGTACTTGTATATGGTATCCTGTTTGACAGTGTCCTATCCCGCTTGCGCAGAGCGCTCATAACACAGTCAGTGTAAGCCGTATCCATTCCATCATTGCCGTCGCCGACGCTCCCAACCATAAGGTACCTCAACCAACGCCTGCCGAACCAGAAGCCGCCAACTGTCATGTGTTACACCCAACAGACAGAAACACACTCACAACCCTCATAGGCTAGAAAATAAGGTGAGAAATCAATCAATACCTCTTCCATTCCCCACTCCTCCTCCCACCATCACCACCACCACCCGCAACCTCCGCCCCCGAACCCACCTTCTCCCTCCCGCGAGCCTCAATCCTCTTCTCAATAGCATTCGCCCCCAGCCCGCCCACAGCCGCACCCACAACAGTAGAGATCAAGTGTCGATGCTTGTTATCCCTTTCCTGCCCATGCCCATGCCCATGCCTATGCGAGTGATGATACGAATGATGAGCAGCCTCGTTGGCAGCAAGCCCGCCCACGATGGCGCCCAGCACACCCACGCCTAGTCCCGAGGTGGACGACGTCAGGTTGGACGACAGCAGCGAGCGGGCCTTGTCGAGCGGGGAGCGGGACTTGGATCGTTTGTTGTTGTGGTCCCCGGGGCGGAGGTATCTCCCGTCCGCATCGCGGTCATTGTCGTCGTCGCTGGAGGAGAGGGAGGAGGAGGAGGGCGAGGAGGAGGAAGGCGTGTACCGGCCTCGGGAGCGGGTCCGGTTCCTGCTGGAGCGGGACAGGGTGTTTGCCTCTTCTGGACTGAGGGTGGTGGTTGTGGTCGTGGGGAAGGTATCTGTTGATGATGAAGAAGGGCCGGTGGAGCGCGGACGGCGGGTGCTGGGACTGTGTCCGTTGGCGCCTGATGCCACGGGGTAGAAGGGGGTGTGGGGCTCGTATTCGAAGTGCGGGTGGCGGTCATGGGTGTCGTAGGCCGGGGAGAGGTCGCGGGCGCGGCGGGGACCTGGTGTGGGTGTGCGCCGTCTTGGGCGCGGGGAATAGTCGGACGAGTCGGAGTCGGAGCGGAAGCGCGGCATGGTGATTGCCTGGGTGATGGTAGGAGGTTGCTGGAGAGTCGAGAGTTGAGATGAGTTGATAGGTAGTGATGGCAATGGCTATAAGGCTCGAGCAGTGAACTGATGTGACGCCAGAAGCTTTGTGCTCTTTGGAGCGAGGCTGAGCCTGTTGCCCGGAACTGCCGACGCCTGGTGCGCGGAATGAGTTCTTGTGCGAGGCTACACAGGGCGTAGCCGCTGTACAAGCAACTGCCTCGCCCAGGAGGCAACACAATGAGATTCCGAAACAGCGGTTCAAGCGGCGACGAGGATATTGTGCGCCTCTAACCCTGGCCTCGATGAAAGTTCCAAGGTGAAATATCAACTCATGAATCAAGGGGGCGTGGCCGAGCTTGAGCTTTGGCTCCGGAGTGTCGGTGAAGAGGAGAGCCACGTTCTCGGTGAGGAAGGCAAGACGGGGTCTAAATGGCCAGAAACAAGCTCATATGTGAGCTTTCAGTTGAGACGAACTGTCGATCCTGGCGCCGTTGACCACATGGATGGGATGAACACATCGATGAAACGCTAAGGTGGCGATGATGTCACTGGCCAAGCCTCGCGAAGTTGCTCCCGTACTGTAGTTCAACCCCTGATCCCATTTCCCTCGAGCTCGACTTGGCATCAACCAACCGCGCCGGATAGGGCGGATCTACTAAGTCGTGCCTGAGAATAGAGATCAGCGATCTGGGACACCTCCCGGGGGTATGAAGGGAGTGCTTGGTAGCAAAGTATTAGAGAATTTGCATATTCAGGCAGCCTTTAATACATCGAGCCGTTCTCCAATGTTCCTCAAGTTGCCCAGAACTGGTTTGCACCCCTTGCCGTGCTCGGAATCAACCACTGCCACTGCTCGCAGAATGCGTCAGAACATAAGGAAGATCCGTCGCATCCTCGCTGCCAGCAAGCCGAATGACCGAGCCGCCGCTGGTGGCAGACCGCAGGCTTGAGCTCGACGACTGACCGGCCGGGTACGGGCGCCTGGTATGCGCAAAGCTGTCCGAGCTCGACGCCCTCGAGAAGCCAGTGTGCCTGCTCTTGGGCGTCGTCGGCGCGGTGCGGAACAGCCACGTGCTGGCCGACGGAGTCCGCAAGCCGGGCTCCGGCCGCAGGCGCCCCGAGCTTGCCGTGCTCGAGCTGTCGCTGCGAGCCAAATCCCTGGCATCGATGCTGCCGTGTAGCGGCAATCCGAAACCAGTACCGGCGCTCGACGGGCTGGTGCCGCGGGGGGCGTCGTTATCTATGTCGCTCTCCGTCGGTGCGGCGCCCGACGAGCCATCGTCTTCGTATCGCGCCAGCGCGGCGGGACTGAGCGGGTGCATGTTTTGCAGGATCTGCGCAAACAGGTGCATCAGGCTGCGGAACTGCTCGTTGGACAGCGGCCGGCCCGAGAAGCGGGCGGCTTCGTACTTGGCGAGGAACTCGGCCGTTGCAGGCAGTGGCGCGAGGACCGCCAGCTCGGTGAGATACATTAGGTACTCGCGCAGCCCGGTGGAATCTGGCCTCTGGAGGAGAGCGACGGCGTCTGGATCCAGCGTCGGAGGTTCGGCATGGGATTCGCGGTCCGGTGGGGCTAGGGTGATGGCCTTGGCCTCAATCAGGTATGGCAGTTCCGAGACCACTGTGTCGTACTGCAGGTTGGGCAGGTCGTGCGACACAGGCGACGCCCAGCCTGGGTGCTCGATGTCGCCCCATACGGGCCTGTGTGGGGAGATTTGCACCGTCTTGGCCTCGTCGGGCCCGGTGACCTGCTTGGACGCCGTCAACGATAGGCCAGGAGCGCCTGACATGGACGACTCCTGCCTGCCGTCGTTTTCGCCGGCCCCGGGCTCCTGCACGAGCAGCAACAGTGGCACCCGCGGGCGGGCGTCGTAGGAAATGGCGGCGCTCCTGCTCAGGCCCTCGACGATCATCTGGCGCACGTCGGGCGGGACATCGCCCTTCTCGACGGGGACCCATTGTTTCGGTATGGATGCGAGCACGGAGCGGCTTATGTAGAGGCGGGTGGCGTAGATGAAGGCGACAACCAGAACCGTGGCGACGTAGATAACGGTGACGATGAGGATGTCGTAGTTTCGGCGGGTTCGTGCGCCCTGGTGGATCAGATCGATGGGTGTGACGATGATGAAGGCGAAGAGGACGAGGTAGAGAAAGTAGTAGAGGAAGTTGTAGACGATCAGGAAGAGGAGCGACGCTGGCGACATGGTTGCTGTTGTCGTCGTCACCTCGTCGTGGCGCGACGGAAGCTCGAGGTCGACGATCCGCTGAGCTCGGCACGCGCGTCGTTGGGCAGTCGACAATTGATGGCGGTCATGGCTGCGCCGAGTCCGAGGCACCGTTACACATCGGGCTGGTAAGCTGCAGAGGGCTGGGTCAGTCCGGCGGGTGTGCTGGCATGGCTGCAATCCCAAAGCGAAGTGGTGTGCAACTTGGAAGCTGCAATTGGGGCGGCTTCGTCGCGAGTCGAGAGCGTGGAGCTTGGAAGGAGATCAATGCGCCAAGGGCCAATGCCAAGCCAGCCAACAAAGTACCCCGGTTCTGCCACGGCTCTCCGCCTCCTGACCGAAAAGGCAATCCATGTGTAAGTCCAGCTGCGAGGGAGTGGCAACTGCAGTAACTCGCAGGGAAAGGGCAAGCTTAAGTTTTTGAACAAATCATTGTAACACAGATAATTACAAGTTCTTGCTTGAGCACTATAGTCCTAGATCCTTGAACTCTGAGCATCACGGTCTCCTCAAACCCAAGGTCATTGCTCGAATCCCCCAGAGCTTGGGTTAGGGTTATGTAGGGCAACCTTCGAAACACAACATTTCTTCTGGCGCTGTAGATGAAGCCACAGAACAGAGAACAATCAGCAGTAAGCCCATCTGTGTTGCCGATATTGGATACAGAAGCAACGCCCATATGTCATGACCTAGTATTGTAGGAAAGGCAGTCATGCTGCTCCCTAGCTGTCCCCAGGGCGCAGACCACTTCTCCCTTGTGAGAATCTCAAGACGCTCGACGAAGTTCTATCAGAAAAACCAACATTATATTGTAACCCCTACACGCTAAACAGTATCTATCCGACACCCGCCAAACTCCACGGAGAGAATTCCCAGTTCCTCTGGTATCTGTAACGCCTTTCCCGACCAGACAACCGAAGGGGGTATTCTCCATCCATGCCATGCCATGCCATGCCATGCCACGAGAACGCCAGAACCTCATGTCGAGAAAAGAAAAAGAAAACCGGCGACTGTAAGCTCCCCAAACGATGCTCGACCACGGTTGAGGAAAAGGTTTGCCGATCAATATCCCTCTCCCCCCTCCCTCTCCCCTTCCCGGCGACTGCACCCCCTCAAGCAACACCCAGCCGCATCTCAAGGTGTCAGGGCCTACTCATCCTGCGACTCATACGCAGCAGGATCCATCTTGCCGGCTCCGTGCGACTTGCTCCTCTTCAGCTGGCCAGCAGTGGCATTGGCACCGGCACCGGCAGCAGCAGCAGCCGCACTGGTCCCCCACCAATCACCGCCCTGGCGAGTAGGGCTCCTGCTATTCCACGCCGGCGACGTCGCCGATGACAGAACCGCGGCCGAAGACGATGCAACAACCCCACCATGCTGCTGATGCTGCTGCTGGTAATTCTGCTGCTGCTGCTGCTGCTGCTGCTGCTGGTGATGCTGATGCTCGTGCAGCGCCTGAATGCGCTGCCTCTCCATGGCGGCCTTGAAAAACGCGATAACCTCGGCCAGCTTGATCTGCTGGTCCTCGGGACAGCCGAGGACGTTGAACAGGCCCTGTGCGTCGAGCAGCAGCTTGGCGACGACGGTGTCGGGCTGGCAAAAGGTACGCACACGCAGGACGCGGGCGTTGGCCTTTGCGGTGTCGACGACGCCCAGGACGGCCGTCGGCGTTGCGGCGGCGCGCGAGTAAAACTTGAAGTCGTGCACGTGCGCGCGCACGAGGTCGAGCTGCGTCTCGAGGTCGTAGCGGAGCCCGACCACGCGGGGCCGGCCCTTGCGCTGCCACTCCTCGGCCACCTTTCTGAGCCGGTCAGGCTCGAGCCGGCCAGCGGCGAACTGCGCCGTGATGTAGTCGTTGAGCGCCGTCGCGAGGACGAACTCGAGCTCGCAGAAGAGGAGGCTCTGCTCGCGCGGGCTGAGCGAGATGGCCAGCTGGCGCGACGCCGGGCGGCCGCTCTTGTCGGGTTCGCGCGACTTGCGCTGCGCGCGGTTGTCTTGGTTGGCTTCGATCTGTGTGTGTGAGGCGGGGTGTTAGTTGGGGACGATACCTAGGTAAGTGTGGCAGGGAGAAGGGGGAGGGGGGGAAGTGAGGTGACTTGCCATCTCCTTTGCCTTCTTGACGAGGCTGCCAAGGAAACCGCCCGCTCGGGTCGGGGAGGCTGCCTGGTCGCGCTTGGTTGTGTTCTCGAGCCATCCACCTTCGCCGATCAATGTCTTGGATGCCTTCCTCACCGACGGGATATCATTGGGCTGAAAGGGCGCCAAGGGCGAGAAGGCAAGCTCTGCGCCGCTGGAGGCTTCATCCTGAGTGCCGCGATGGTGGAGCTTCTCTGATGCCTTGCCCGAGCCGCGCCCCGAGCTCTGCTGATCGATGTACTCTTGAAGAATGCTGAGATGCTTGGGTTCAATCTCCCTGTGGAGGTTAAGAGGGCTGATGTGGGAAGGGTAGCGCTCTGCAGCCGAGTCCTGCGAGTAATAGGACGACGAATCATCCACGATGGGATACTGGCTGGGCTGACGGACCGGAGAGCGTACTCGCTCCGGAGGGTTGTGAACGATAACCGCGGGCGGTTGGCCAGCGCGCAAGGCGGCCATGCGAGCGTGAGCCCGGGCAAGATGAGTGTCAATGGGGGCAGGAGGCCCTTTGGGTTCGCGGTCGCTACGACTCGGAGTCCCGTACACAGTCGGATCGTGGCGTTCGAAGCGCGGTTTGCGTGACTTGCTGGGCACGGAGCTCGTCGCGTTGTCTTGAAAGCCTTGCAGAGTGCGCTGGCTCTCGGGGGTCTTGCCAAGGTCGAACTTCACCGGGGAGCGAGAGCGCGCGCGAGAAGCCGCGCCGGATTGGTGAGTCTTTGCCGGCGACCGAGATCGCATTCTCGGTACCGGATTATCCTCGTCGGTCCTGCTCGTGATTTCGCCTTCCCGGTCGGCATTCCTGGCCCTGCTTCGCGGAAGTTGCTCACTGCCGTCCTCGGAGGACAAGCTGAAAAATAATTAGCTAGGACGCATCAAGATATTTATCCATGATACTTACACAGCTGCCAGTCGATCCACCTGCGAGTCAGTCAAGCTAAGCGGGAGGTAAACGATGCGGGGCTCCTGCTGGTGGTGAGGTGGTGTCGGCTGCTCTTTGAAGGATTTGGAAAGTTGGATGAAGTTGCCGCGAATTGCTGACTCTTGTTGACGAATATGATGCGAGATGCCCATATTTTCCGGGCTTGTTGTGGTGTCATTGACTTCAGAGGTCTGGTGCGACCGAGTCAGAGAGAAGGCCAGTGCTTGAAATTGTCGGGCCGTGAACGGTTCAAAACAAACACTTACAGCAACAGGAGGGGTGAGGTAAGGGTTGCTGGTGGCCTCCGGGGGCAGACTGACTATCCAGTCTGCTGTGCGGATTGCACGAAATTCCTTCTCTGTGGCCCAAGGCTGTCAGGGACGATGTTGCGATTTCGAGTTGACTGTGGAAGAAGAGCGAAATTACCACTACTTACGCAGACGCTCAGCCGCCTTTGTGCTAGTTACAGCTATGTATGAACCCAGGTCGGACTCTGTGGCTGTAACATTCTGTCAGTCAAACAATGGTCCATCAATAGCTCAGGTAACTATTGTGCAGAACAGATGAATGTAAACAAGGCGGCAGCACTCACAGCGCTCAGTCCCCGAATCACGGCTCGAGGAGTCTTCGAGCACGAAGGGACCGATTTCGCTCAGTAGCGAAGTGCTTGTTGTGATTGCCATGCCGGCAAGCGGAGGAGCAGAGTTCGGTGTTGTGGTGAAAGATGGTTCGGGGCATGGGGGTTCCATACCTGAAGGACTGCTATGGGACACCACCTCTCTCTGGCCGGATGCCGTCCCATCTAACCTAAACACTAGGCGCGGCCGTGTCTTGTGCCCACAGGGCTGCTCATGCAAACAGTCCGCATTTGCAACAGTCGACCAGTCGTCATCGTCGGCCACAAAGAGCACTCGCGGTCCAGAGCCTTGTCTACGCGAACCCTGTCCGGCAACCGCCTCGGATTCCGTTTGCTGCGAGCCAACTATTCAATCACATTATTAGAAAGAGAAGCCTCGGCAACCGATTCGTTTTTTGGAAGGCGATGACTTACCCACACCATACTCGACCTGATCCTGACCGTCATCCACACCGACGACCTGGTTGGCTTCATATCGCAAAGGTGCCAGCTGCTGCGCCGAAGTCTCTGGCGAAGGGCTTCCGACCGACACCATCGCTGCCCTCGCCGACGAGAATGCCAGCTGCCTCGCCAGGCCTACCTCCCGGATAGACCCGACGGACAGGATTGACTCGCGAGGATCGTGGTCCATACTGTCGCCGTTCCGGCAGGACGCTAGAGACAAACGGAAAAAGAATCGGCGGCTTTCTCGATAAGAGCAAAGAAGCAAATGGAGTTTTTCAACGACAACGCGGCTTTGTCGACCAGCTGCGGCGCATTCAAAGGGAGTTGTCCAGAGTGGTCTCTCGGAAGGAGTGAAAAGGTTCCCGTCGATCGTGGCTGGCACAAGCGGAGATCGTGGGAGCTCGCATCACAGACTTTTCAGGCAACGCGGGTCCGCCCAAAGATGGGATCGCGATGGTTGGGTTCCTGCACCCCCCTTCTCGGCGCTCGACACTCCCATAATGACGATACATGCCTGGGTTTCATTCTTCAGGCTGCCCACAGAGGACGACGGGGCCCAAGGGGGCAGCCATCTGAGAGGTCTGCATCGTTCTGTGCACCTCCAAAAGCATCCTTCGCCTCCGAAGCCCAGGGGAGTGATCTGCCAGCATTTTTGAAGTCAAAGGTCTGACACGGCAGAGTGCTTGTAGCGGGAGAGGTCGTTGACAGCGTCTGGAATCTATGCCAAGCGAAAGGGGGTGGAAGGACAGACACGCATCCTACCCACCCACCCCTTGAGGACACTTTCTTTGATGTTGAAGATGTGGAATCGAGCTCGACTGGAAGTTTGTTTCGCCGCCCAGGACCACGACCGACAACGTCCAAGAAGTAGGGGCCCAGCTGCTCGATTTCGGACTGTGTCTCGATGTACCGGGAAGCCTGTGGCCGCGAGCGATGACCAACACCTGTATTGCCGGACGTGGGTGCGGTTGAATCCCGACTGTCGAATTTCCCCTGGCCGATAAAGCAACCATTTCCTGCGACACATGGACGATAACAGAGGCGTCACCTTCTGAGCGGAATGTCTCGAATCCTGACCTCAGACCTGCAACTCCATCTCACAGCAGGAGGAAGTTGATCTCGCGGGATCCATGGATAACGACCCTTGGAGCGTCCCGCCGCTTTAGCCACCGCTGACCAACCGAGAGACCACCCACCAGCCATACAAGCCAAGATCGCCGTCGATGTCTCCCGTCCTCCCAACCCGCCATCGGTTGACCATCCTGAAGAGTTCGGCATTGTTCAAGAAAGCCAGGAGGGAAACATTGGATCCAGCATTGGTAAATCGCGAGACGGTCGCAACATGGACCATGAGATTGACATTGAAGTGAATGCTCTCTCATGTCATATTCGCCAGCCTCGGCATAGTTTGAGCAAACGCGTGCCAAGACCCGACGTCAACTACGGAATATTTCCAGAATGCCAAGCCACGTAAGGGACAGCTCCCGCCGAATGCCGGGCCATATCAAGGCCGGTAACCGAGCCGACCCATGCAGATAACGTTAAGGGTCTCGAGGGTTCGGGTACTGTATGTGCAAGTTAGGCACGGATAGTTGAGCTCGGGAAGGTAGGAGACAATCGAAGGGTTGTCAAGGGACTACGGCTAGCGGGTACGGAAGAGGGGGAACGGGCAGTTAAGACGGGAGTGACGCAGACGAGATGCAACGCCGGTCCAATAACCAACATGAACCTACAGCGCCGCCGTCTGAAGGTGCGATGGAGCGGCTGTCTCCCAAGAGCCCGCCGAGCCCGCCGGTTCTCCAGCGTGCCTGCCCGTCTCTGCTTCCCGATCACCAAGCCCCACACCGGCCCCACCCATCAAGTCCCGTGCCAAAGTCCCGATGATCCCCCTCCTCGGTCCTCATCCACATGCCCGCTCAACCCGAGCCCGTCAGCAGCAAAAGATCTGGAAGAGACCGTCACGGATTGGTGGCGCTCTATAACCCCACCAGGGGGATTGACCGTTCGCGAAACCGAGCCCGCCATGTTGCATTGCCCTGGAACCCTTGCATCGCATTCCTTGAGGCGTCTTCCAGGGCTCTTGCCCGCGGCGTCAAAAGGGACCTGGAAAGTCCTCGCCCTCTCGCCCTAATCAGACGCTGACACTCCATGCATCTTCCCGAACCCGTTGCCGCGCTGTTGGGCACGCCAACTCCATCGAGTTCCACAAGCCACTAGATATGCTTGCTCCGTAGCCTTAGCCTCCCGTCTTTCGGGATCTCAACGCGGATCTGCCATCTCGGTTGGGACCGAAGGTGGTCTGGCTTCTCGGCCTTCAAATATTGTGCCCGAGACTCCCATTCCCAAACCACCTTTCGTCGTCGCTTTGAGATACCCAGTGCTCAGGTCTTGTCGTTCCCTTTTCATGTCTGCACGTTCTCATTTCTGAGATACCCAAATTGGAAGCCATAGCTGGAAACCATGGTAGTCCCGGCTGATCGACACCCGAGTCCCAGCCACTATGACATTGGTCAGTCAAGAACCCCAACTTCATCTGCAATGCAGTCCGCTGACAGCCATTCGCAGTCATTGTTGGCGCCGGCCCCGTCGGCTTAATGTTGTCGACCTGCCTGGCGAGATGGGGTTACAAGATCAAGCACATCGACAATAGGGCGGAGCCCACCCCGACTGGCCGGGCTGACGGTATCCAGCCCCGTTCGCTCGACTTGCTCCGGAACATGGGCCTCAAGTCGGCCGTCATGGCCCACAGGCCCGCCCGCGTCTACGAGGTGGCCTTCTGGGACCCGTGCGCAAAGGCACGCAAGGGCATTGTCAGGACCGGCACCTGGGCCAGCTGCCCCAGCTTCATCGACGCCAGATACCCTTTCACCACCCTCCTCCACCAGGGCCTGATCGAGCGCGTCTTCATTGGCGACCTGGACAGGAACGGCGTCAAAATCCAGAGGCCGTGGACCATCAAGGGCTTCACGTCTGATGAGAAGGGGAATCCCGAGTACCCGGTGACGGTTGATCTGGAGCATGTCGATGGCACCGCCAAAGAGACCATCAAGGCGAAGTACCTGTTCGGCGGCGAGGGTGCGCGGTCGTTTATCCGTGACAAGCTCAACATCGGCATCAAGCACAAGGACCCCATTGCATATGTGTGGGGTGTCATGGATGGCGTCGTCAGGACGGACTTTCCCGATATCAAGGTATGTCAAATACAACCGACAAACAGTCTACTCTTTCTAAACATGCATCTAGATGAAATGCACCATCCACTCCGAGCACGGCTCTATCATGGTGATTCCCCGCGAAAACAACATGGTCCGTCTCTACATCCAGATCGCCTCCTCTACCGACCCCGACTTCAACCCCCGGAAAACAGCGACCGCCGAGGAAGTCCAGGCTTCCGCCAAGCGGATCCTGCAGCCCTACTCGATCGAGTGGGAGAGACTGGAATGGTACTCTGTCTATCCCATCGGACAGGGTATCTCTGACAAGTACACTCTCGACCACCGCGTCTTCCTCGGCGGTGATGCTTGCCACACCCACAGCGTGAGTTCCACCAACAGCTGCACAGATTCAGAGTCGGTGCTAACTCCAATCACAGCCCAAGGCCGGCCAGGGGATGAACACGGCGTTCCTGGATGCGCTCAACCTCGCATGGAAGCTCCACGCCGTCGAGGCCGGCTTCGCCAACCGCAAGATCCTCGAGACGTACGAGCCCGAGCGCAAGGACGTCGCCGAGACGCTGCTGGCCTTTGACAACAAGTACGCCAAGCTCTTCTCCCAGCGGCCGCCCGCCGCCAACGAAGTCGCCGCTGCCTCGGCCCAGGCCAACACCGACCACGAAGAGAACGAGTTCATCAAGACCTTCAAGGAATCCTGCGAGTTCACCAGCGGCTACGGCGTCGCCTACAAGGCCAACGCCCTCAACTGGTCCCCCTCGCACCCGGCCCAGTCGCACGTCGTGCACCCCCCCTCCACCAAGCTCGTCCCGGGCCGCCTGCTCATAAACGCCGACGTCACCCGCGTCGTCGATGCCAACGTCGTCCACCTCGAGCAGGAGGTCCCCCTGAACGGCTCCTTCCGCATCTTCCTCTTCGCCGGAAAGCCCGCCGCCACCGCGCAAGCGCTGCGCGACCTCGCCACCAACATGGCCCGGAAGAACTCGTTCTACGCGGCCTACGCCCGCCCGGACGCGGACCGCGTCAGCCACCACGAGCGCCACAACCCGCACTCGCTCTTCTTCACCGTCTGCACCGTGTTCGCCGCCCGCCGCCCCGATATTGAAATATCGCGCGACCTGCCCCCGCTGCTGGCCCGGTACCGCGACCACGTCTACGCCGACGACCGGTGGGACCGCCGCGCGCCGCCCGGGGCGGGGGCGTGCGCGCACGCCAAGATGGGGCTGGACGAGGAGCGCGGCGGCGTCGTGGTCGTCAGGCCCGACGGGTACGTCGGTGTCGTGGTGGCGCTGCGGGAGGGGAGTGCCACGGTAGATGCGCTGAATGAGTACTTTGGCGCGTTTTGTTCCAAGAAGCTTGGGGGGACGCAGGCGCAGCTATAGGGGGGGTAGGCTAGGGAGCGGCGGTTCGGATTGTGATCGTTGATTTTTGTCGTGCAGTACATAGATCTTTTGAGGCACCATGGGCGGTTTCTCAGGTGTGGAACTGGGGGCAGTATGTTGGGAGCAGGCCGGCTGGAGGCTTTTGTCTTGGTAATTTTATTGTACATATCTCTGACCTAGTGTCATGTATATATACGGAATTCGATGTGTTTGACCTTCATGCCTCTGTGTTACTGTTTGGAACCTCGGCGTGGCCGGCTAGTCGTGTGTAGCTAATGAGAGAGTTGGCGTTGAATCGACTGTCTGTACAATCCCCAGGGTGCTCCAGACTTATCCGCCTTTTTTCTACAGCACATTCCTTTCATCGTACGGCTCTTGGCAACGTCAAGAACCATGTTCACCTCCTGTGAGAAGAAATCCCTTTCCTGCCTCGGCCCCCCTCCCTTTCCCACGTTGGCCTTGTCTAGGAAGCGCTTTTCGCGCTTTTTTTATCTTCATATGTTCTTTCCGATATCCTTTGAGTAGCTTCTGCCTATGCATCTAAGCATTTGAAGGCGTTAGTAATAGGAGACGTAGGAGATCTCAGGGCTCGTTAGAACAACAGAGCCACGAAAAGGGGGAGGAGGACTTGTTACCGGGCGAAGAGAGAAAGCAGCCTCTTTCCCATCAGCCACGAACTGCCAACAACTTAACCAAGTAACTGAACAGGTTTCTACTTTGTTAGGTAGGTGAGCTTTTGTGGGAATGGAGTCTTTCAGGTTTCGTAAACCACCACGCCTCGATTTCCAGCCCAAGGACAACGCTCTGAACACTACCTACTACCCAAACTGCCGTAGGTAGACAAGCCACTGTGGGTAAGGTAAGGTATGATAGGGTCAGAGATAGATGTTGGCTGAGTATGGCGTAGCGTCTTATTCCTCCCTAGAGTAATGCGCGTACAGCAACAACTCCTCTCAGCTCACCCACCCCCGAAAAAGAAAACCATGCAAAGGACAAATGGCCCATGCCCAACAAGCAATCAATGATATAATGGCCCTCACAGAAAATCGCTCACTCGCTCGCTTGCTTGCTTGCTGGACAGACATCGCATACTCCCTCTCTCTACATGATACCACGTATCCTGACAGACGACGGGAGCACAATGAAATAGTCCAAATGAATTTGAATTAAGCATACTCCGTCCGTCCTTCTTACCTACCCAAATGCCCTTCTTGAGGATTTGTCCTGCCCTGTACTGTCCTTCTTTGATCATGCCCCCTTTCCTTCTTTCTCCCTTTCCTTCTTTCTTCCCTTTCCATCCAATTCCTTTCCGTGCGCCAGATACTATGAGATAGCAGTAGAATAACATCAAAAAAACTCGCCATGAGCTCACTGAGTGTGTGATATGCTGGTTGGTATCACATTCACCAGAGTACAGAATCCGAGCAAAAAGAAAAAAAAAAGGAAAAACAGAAAAAAAAATTGCCAGTCCATCCCACCTCATCTCCATCTCCAACGAGGCACCCACCCAAGATCTTGATTGTCGGCTGGACTAAAAAAAAGTCATGAGATATCCACCACCCTGTCCCTCCTCACTTGCGTCCCTCTCAACTAACTGCTCAATCCCGATAAACCCCCCATTGAGATAAGGCTGAGGGGAGTGCGTGGATCATGATATCAAAATGGTAGATCAAGGAGATACCAGAGGCGGAAAACTGCAGAGTAAAGAACAGCCAGGTCAACAAAACAAGTAAAAAAAAGGTGGCGTAACGTAAAAACCGGCGCAAAAATGCCACCGAAATGCAGTCCATCATCCATGCCACATCATAAATCTCATCTCAAAACCAAACCCCAGCCCTCAACTGTCCCCCCATTCATCGACCATACAACATAGGCTCCTCTTCAAGCGCCCCCAACCAAGCAAGACCACCCAGCCACGCCCTCTACCCCTCCCTCGTCCAACCCAACCCCAACCCCACCCAAGACCAACAACAAAAAGAGAGAAAAAACCTCCCCTAATGATATTACCACTACCCTTCCCGACACTACCCCAATTCCCCCCCAGTACCAACCCCAACCCCGACCATCCCCCCCTCGAACAGCTCCCCCAGCACATTGGTGGGCAAGATCTCGAGCCAGGGCGGCATCATCTCGCTCTGCAGGCCGAGCATGTCAAAGTTGACCTCCTGGCTGTTGAACGTGATGGTATCGTTGTTGATCGGGTTCGAGTTGATGGGCAGGCCCGCCGCCCCCGTCGCCGCCATGTACGAGTATGAGCCCGAGACGAGTCCGCTCTGGGCAAAGTCTGCTCCTGCCTCGCCGGCTTCGTAGTCGCCTCCTACTCCGTGGTGATGGTTGTTGTTGTTCTCGTTCTGGGGGTGGTGGTGCTGCTGGTGGTGCTGGTGATGATTGTGGTGCTGATGCTGGTGATGGTGGCGGTCCATGTCGTTGCTGTGGTGATTGTGACTGTGAGCGTGGTGTATATGGCTGTGGTTGTTGTGGGAGGAGGAATGATGATGCTGCTGCTGTTGGCCCATGCCGGAGTCGGTTGGCGTGCTGGAGGAAGAGCCGTCGTGGCTTACCGAGCAGTACGGAGAGTGGTTTTGCTGCGACGAGTAATTGTACGAGTGATGGAGTGTGCCGTGGTTGGGTGGCGACATGCCATAGAGGTGTGGCTTGGTGTCGTGGTGCGAGCTTTGGTCCATGTCGCCTGGCGACGGCGACTCGTATTTCATCATCGACTTGCTCATTGCAGGCGACTGGGGGGGGCGGTGGGCTTTGGACGGATGGGGCTCAAAGCGCACGGCTGAGAACTTGGGTCGCACGTATCCGGGCGGGAAGGGAGAGGGCGTTTCAGGAAGGCTCTGTCGGATAGGGTCATAAACCATATTGCCCGGCGGAGTCGGCGCTGAGGTTGGGGCAGATGGCGGTTGTGGCTGCGGCGGCATCGACGGCGTGAAAGCGGCGGCCCCCCCAGGCTGCGCTGGGACACTGCCTTGAAAGAGGACGGTGAGATTGGAGTTGGGAGAGTTGGTAGTCCCGGTAAGCGAGTAGGCAATTGGCGGAACGTTGGGCGAGGATGGATGTTCGAACCTAGACATCCGACTCAGCGGAGCTCGTCGCGACAGCATCATGGCCTCGTATTCTTCGGTGGTGTAGGTCTCGCAGTCCCAGATGCCCTTTGACTTTTGGTCCAACACGTGAAGAATATAGCGCACACCGCCCCAATACTGCTCCAACTGCTCGAGAGACTTGTAACAGCGCTGGTAGTTCTGGTTGGCAGCGGTTGCAAGTAACATTCTCCCGAGTCGCGGATCGTTGTTTGAGGGTAATTTGCTAACATTCGACTTGAAGTGGTGAGCCAGTTTGACATCGGGCGTTGGCGAGAGCTCGCGGGACGGAGGTTGCGAAGGGCTGGCGACCGTCTCCATCAAGAAAGCACAAGCAGCGATGTAGATGGGCTGCGACGTGAACGGGTTGCCGATCAAGCTCTTGGGGTCAATGAGCTCGGCAAAGGCTAGGATGTCGGCAATTGTCTTTGCGCTGGACATGGAGAGCTCGCGGCTGTTCCCGAGCTCAGGGCTGTTCGCCAAAAGCTGTGTTGGCCGCAGGCTATGGAACGGGGTGAGGAGGGTGGGCTGATGAAGGATGATGACCAGGGCATGGAACCAGAAATGCAGCAGGATGAAGGTGGTGCCTTGGTTCGCGCTCACTTGTTCCTGGAAATTGACGGCATTGAAGTGGAGGCGGCTGTGCTGCTTCTGGTAGATGGCCGTCAGGTCTCTCTCCATGATCTTGAGTTGGTGCATCTTCTCCTCGGTGAGGTCGTTGGCGTTGCGGATATTGTTGAGCACGTCGGAAGCACGGCCGTACAGGTGGATGAGTTCGATGAAGGGAGGAAACGGAGCGGGGCATCTGGTCAGGGGGTCAAAAGCCGGCGGCGGCAGCGACAGTTCATAATCGTCGTCTCGGAACGTGACAGGCCGGCCGGTGCCCGTAGAGATGACGCGGTCTAGGACGAAGACGGCCCAGAACGTGTCGATGCGTTCCTGTTCGACCTCCCTCTGCTCGTCCCGGCTGAGGTCCTCTTCGTCGCCATCCTTGCTGTCGGGATCGTTTCCATCCGCGCCCTTGCGGCTCCAATACCGGGTATACCAGGGGTCGCGCTCCCCCTGGTACTTGACGCCCTCCATCTTCTGGAGACCGAGATCGACAGCCAATCTGATGGCAATACCGAGGTACATCCACAGCGCACTGTCCTGGTCGGCGCCGAATCCCTCGTAGGCGATCAGCAGGCAGGCCTGAACAGCAGCAACCGAGGGACAGGGGAAAGTGTCGACGATGGCAGCCTTTGCCCGCCGCGCGAACACATGGCCGTACTCGGAACGCTTCATCTTCCCGTCGTGCTGGCTCCTGAAGACGGTGCGGTCGGAGAAGCGGGCAGCGAGGGCGCAGACAGCGTCAACCAGGATAGGCTCGATCCTCTTCTCCCGTAGCATGCATAGGAAGCGATCCTTGCGCAAAAAGTGGTAGTTGGAGCCGAGATAGGTGAAAAAGGTCTCGACGAGTTCGACAATCAGGGGATGGACCGGGCCTGAGCTGTTCACGTCGTACACGGGCAAGTCCTCGAGCGTCTCCAAGGCAGTCTCGTGGCGCGAGGTGTTGTTGCGGGAGTTTCCGTGGCTCAACAGTGACCCTGGAGAGGCTGTCGAGAGGGAGTTGGCTCGGCTCTTTCGCCTGCTGTCGCGGTACACAGCCACCACCATCTGCTTGAAGCCCGGAACGATAGCAGTTGGGCCGAAGTACCGGAAGTAGGGCACCCGGTGCCGTTCGAGATGGACGGGCGAGCGGTTGTTTGAGCTGCGGCTGTCGTCCGAGTACGAGACATTTCTCGGCGCGTTCGAACGCCTGATTGCGTTGATTGAGCCCTGCGACTTGGTGTCCTGGTTCCAGTCGTCGCTGGCTTCCGAGGGGCGGCCTAGTGTGACGGTGGTGCTGGAGCGCGAATCGCTCCCGGACACGACGTCGTCGACGAAGCCCGCGGGCCGAGGCGCAGGCTTGCTTCCCCAATGGCGGCGTTCCAGCTCATCATCGTCGTCCAGAAAGTCGTCCGAGGTGCCATTGCCTAACGTGTGCGGGTCGGCAGGTTCGGTTTTGAGTATGAGGAAGGCGGCATCGTGCCCATCGTCCCGCCGCCTCTCCACGATGTCGGTGTATCCTAGACAGACATGGCCATTCTTCTTGCAGGTCGAGCAATCCGGCCTCTCGCCGGCGCATCTGGTTTTCCTCTTACGGCATGTCAAGCACCTAGCGCGGTCTTAGCGTCTCGCTCGATCGAGATGTCGGCGGCCACGGGCTCGCCACCCGAAGGCGGACCCACCGCCGGCGGTGAGAGCACAGAGGGCGGGCGGGGTTCGTGGCAGCAACACCAGCGTACAAGAGAGAAAGAGGGGAAAACGCACGCTGCATTGATCCTCCGTCGCTTGGACGGGGGCTGGCCTTGGTTGTTCACAAACCGGATTTGCTTGGGCGGCGGCAGGGGTCCGTGGATAGGGGTGGTCATTGTCGGCGGCTCCTCATAGCAAGACCATGGTGAGCCGACCTGGGGCACTGGGACGGACTCGGTGCGGCGAGTCCGGGTCCTTGATGGTGAGAAGGCGACCGCACTGCAACGTAAAGTCAAGAGGGAGGAGAAGGAAGACCAGGAAGCTGGCGGGTTGGCGATGGCGACGATGAGCCGTCATCGGCGAGCTTGGCGCCGCAGAGTGAGGGGCCGGGATTACCCAAGGACCTCGGGACTTCAGTCGTGGAGATCAACAGAGGCTCAGCATCGTCATAACTCGGACCAGAGGTGAAAAGGCTTGGAACAAGTCATCTTGTTTTGCCGACCTGGGGAGCGGAGTGCAGTAGCCGTAGAGACCTGATGAGGGTCGGTTGAATCGGGTGAGGTGAGCTGCGGCGAGGATCAGCGATCGATGGAAGCTTGTTGCAACTTCAGAGCGTCGCCCGGTTGGTTGGAATTGGAACCAGAGCGCCAGCCTCCAAGACTGAAACGAGGGGTACACCGGTTGCACACCAGAGCGGTGGCGATGAAGCTAGGTAAAACTCCTCGGGCAGTCTGTCTTGCTGGGTGCATGAAAATGAACAGGCAGAGGGGAACACGATGGGTAAAAATGGAGGAGGGGGGGAAGCGGGCGGCGGGAGGAAGGAACGGGCAGCATCGCTAGGAATGCGAGCCGCTATGCCTCTCATCAGAACGGTCGGTTGGACTCCCCAAGCGAGAAAAAAAGGGCCCAATAGTTGCAAGTCCAGTAATCAGACGCAGCGGCCGGGAGTCTGTGCTGCCGCGTTCCGTCGTTCAGGTATCATCCCATGCATGCAACTCGAAATGCTTCGTCCCGTACTTGACTAAATTCCGCTTGGCCCAGATCAATGGAATGCTGCCCATCGCCCCATCCTGGAACCCGACAGCCTACTGTGTTAAGCACGTGGGGCAATCACCTAGGGCTGAGGTGGTCCTTTCGCCGTTCTTCCACACCTGAGAATTTCGACTTACGACAAGCGCATAACTAACGGCAGGGTGCAACTCCAGGATGTCCTTCGCAATGTCGTGCATCTTGCTGCGACGGATTGAGGTGTCCTGCGAGATCTGAGCCAGCGGGCCCGTTTTGGCCGGGGTGCAGAATGCTGGGGCTCAGGCTGTCTGCCCTGTCTGACTCTGGGCAGCGCACCAATGGCGGCCGCAGATGAGTTTGTGATGGGCCGTCCCTCTTCACCGTTCGAGTTCGTCTTTATATTTATTCTGTCAGCAATGGGCAACCGAGGATTTTAATGTCCAATTTGAGAACTCCTCCAATTTGTTCGCCGATGGCTCAGACCAACAGCTGCTAACGTCACGAGCCCAGTAAAGTATTTCGACATGTCACCCCCAATACTTCGACAGCCCAGTCAACACACTAACCCCTTTCAGCCCAAAACCGCCACACCAGTGACACCACACTCCCCTCGTCTCTGAGGTCTGAGGACATGAACTCCCGTCATTAAATCTTCAACATCGTGCCAATTCTAATACTTTGGACCGCCGCCTGCCTTCATATTTAATTGTCTACCAGCCTGTCCTCCTTACTATTCACTTACCCCTGCGCCTTTGCTTGCATATCCATCTAATGAGTAGTGCGCAGGAGTGAAAAGTGCACGAGATTCTTCAGTCAGATCACCCCGTCCGGAAGGCCAGAGCTCGAAAGAGTCCTCTATGAATGCCAATACCAACCCGCCCGAACACCGAGTCCAACGAGGGGTAGAATCGACATCTCAGCATCAGAAAACCTTCATTCAGCCTTAAGCTCGCCAACGTCAAGTACAGACATCAGGTCGACCAGCCACTTCTTTGACACCGGCTGAAGGTGCCAGTGTTTTAAGCAACGCCAATGGTGGTGCTGGCCCATGTTGGTCGTAATCGTGAATCCGGACGAAATCACATACAGGATTGTTCGCCACGGGGACAACCCGAGTGTCACAGGATTCCTGTTCCTGTATCTGAGTCACGGATCCGAGCCATGGATCTGGCCACGCAGGCCACGTATGCGTACGTCATGTATATGCCATGTCCCGGACCTCTGCACCGAATGTGCATTGGGCTCGCATCTGTATAAGACCTGGTCGCATGCCCACACGTTAGATAGGTAGTCTTGCTCTCGTTGTGCAATATCATATGTATGTGCAGGCTGACCAGTTTGGGCCTTGGTGCCGGTGCCCGTCACACCGAGGTTCTGCGACTTCAATCCTGCCCGGTCGTTGACGACATGGAGGGTGGTCGGCCTGGCACCTAGCGGTGGACGGTAACGAGGTAGGTCCTATGGGGACATAACAGTGAGCGGTGCGGTGTGGGAGAGCATGAGGAGGTCAGAGACTGAACATGATCACCTCAGATAACGGCCTCGACCATGCCGTTATATGCGCTAAACTGTTTAGCGTTAGTGGCATCCGGTGATCGTGCATCGGAAGCCAAACCATATCTTCCCCGGCCGGCTTCTTCCTATGTATCGATCAGATTCGTCCCGTGTTCAAAGTTTTGCGCTGCAACCGCGTACGCCTTGGCGGGCTGCTGCGGTCCTCCATGGTGACCATCTAGAAGTGCTGAACGGCAATGATTTATTCCTTCCATTACTCGCCGGGGCTCCAATAGCTGGTAGGACGATGGATGCCATGCCCACTATGGTTTTTTGATCTACAGGTACCTCCCTTGGGGATTTCTGCCGCTATTACGGTACCTAGCCCGCACCAGCATCCTTTCAACGATGCTGACTGCCACCCAGTGTGACGGGCACCGGCACCAAGGCCCAAACTGGTCAGCCTGCACATACATATGATATTGCACAACGAGAGCAAGACTACCTATCTAACGTGTGGGCATGCGACCAGGTCTTATGCAGATGCGGGCCCAGTGCACGTTCGGTGCAGAGGTCCGGGACATGGCATATACATGACGTACGCATACGTGGCCTGCGTGGCCAGATCCATGGCTCGGATCCGTGGCCCAGATACAGGAACAGGAATCCTGTGACACCCAGGTTCCCGGCCCAGGGCAGTGCTGGAAGCGAGCTCGGAGGGAGCTGGTGCAAGAACAAAAGAATCAGCATCTCACCAGCATGACAGCCTTCAAAATGAACCATCAATATCTGAAGGGAACCGCCAACCGCATAATCCATATATTAGCCTAATAACGAGACGCACCAAAGGCCCCCACGATCTTCCGTCGCCAGAACTGTAGTTTTCATCTTCTCTCACAGATTCCTCGGGCGAAAAAGCCACAGGTCCACGAAGCCTCTTGCTGTTCGTAAAGAGGCTCTCACATAACCTGGACTGGCCAACCAACTCGATTGAAGACGATATGCCATGCTCACAGCCTTCTTGGGGCATATATCAGGCTGGATATTAGGTAGATTCTTAACCTTCCACGGCATACACGCGGCTACCAAGTTTACCTAATGTCTGACGCCGGCCCGATGCCATGTCCGCAGCTTTTGAGAAACCGGCATGCCTCCCGAGGCACTGACTGTAACGGTCTCAGGAGTATATTGCAACTATCTGATGACGACTCTACGAGTATAACTAAGCTTCAAGAAGGAAAGGAAGAAAGAGAAAATGGTCAACGCGTCGCGTTGGCCTTCGTCTGTCCAGATCGAGCCACTAAGTGCAAAAGGGGTAAGTGTGATGGGGTTGTTGATGGGGTCGTTGACCCGGCGATGTTCAGGGGTTCCTGTCAGAGGGTTCCAGTCGGGGGTTGGGGTTGGCCGAGGGTCACCGAGGCCTCTGCAGGGCTCAGCCCGTTACACTGACTCAAGGTAGCGGACCGTCTCGGATGGGGATCTGGTTCCACCACCATCTTCCGTCAGCAGACGGGAGCGCTCCTCCTGAGAAACCTCCATTAAAACACGACTGGGGGGGATTACAAGTAGCACCTGATGGGTCATGGCGAGCATGTAGAGACCCCAGCTGAACCCTTCCGCGGAAAATACACATGTATTACACTCACGAGAACTATTTTGTAGATTTCCAGGCAACTGAAATGATCAACAGCTAAACTCCCCTTCATCGAGCAGCCCCTGCACCCTTCCCAACCCCAAACTGACTACGCCAAAAGCAAGACAACCGCGTTCTTCCCCAAACCGCCTGCGCCATACCACGTAATGTACATCACCCAGGGCGTATACAGTTGCACGCCGGATTGCGCCCGCTCGATGCCAATAGCAGACTCAGGGCAGGTCACCCGCTATCACCAGCCGGTCTGCTGTTCCAGCGACAAGCGGCCGATTGAGTCCCTCCAGCGTCCTCATCCCCTTCGCCGTCCCCTTCTCATTCTTTCCTTTCCGTTGTCTAGTCCCTCTGCCCCATCTTTACCTCTGTTTGCTTCCTTCACCCTACCCCCAACCTACGCTTTTCCAGGTTCCCTCCCCATCACCACCCACTTCCAGTGGCCACCCACCTCTTCTCATCCTCCTCCTCCAACCACCCTTTGCCCATCCTCACCCAAAAACAACACTAACCCCCATCTCCCTACACACCCGCCGCCACATCTCCTCCCCGCCAGCATCCACCCCACAAACTCCACCCACAACAACAGCCCTATCGACCTCCTCACTACTGCTGCCACCACCACTACTATCCCCCATCCTAACAACCACACTCCCCCCCTCAGAAGCAGAAGCAGCAGCAGCAGCAGCAAGCTCATCCCCCTGCCTCCAAACCTCTCTCACAATCCCCCACGCCCTCCCAATATTCCGCATCCCCTGCCTCCTCTCCACCTCGCCAAACGCCTGCTCCGCCAGCTTCCTATCCCCTCCCCCTCCCCCTTTTTCAATCCCATCCCCATCATGCGAATCAGCAGCACCACCACTACTCGGCAGCGCCTCACACGCCGAGACAAACAGCGGCCAGAGCAGCGCCGACATGGGCCCCCCGTGCCGCACGGTGGCGACGCAGTGGGTCAGCGCCAGGTGGGTGTGGGACTGCACCGAGGGGTGGGCGCGCGGGTGGGCCAGGACGGTGCGGTAGAGGTAGACGAGCGAGGCGTGGCGGTAGGCGAGGGCGTTGTGGTGGATCGAGGCGATGCGGGAGCGGTCTTGAGAGGGTATTGGGCGCGCTGGTGGTGGTGATAGTGGTGGTGGTGGGGTTTGAGGGGTTGAGGGGTTGATTGTGGTAGTGGTGGTGGTGGTGGTGGCCGATTCGGGCTCGTTCAGGTCGATGTCGTCGTCATCGTCGGAGGGTGGAATGAAGCCTGGTGGGAGCAGTGGCTGCCATTGGAGGAGGGCTGCCTCGATTGCTTGGGCGGTCGACTCGAATTCTGTGCGAAGGACGGCGATCTTGGAGGGCGTCGCGTGTGAACGGACGGCGGTCTCAAGCTCGGTTTTGAGCGCCCGCAGTCCGGCGAGCCGGTGGATGATGGGCCACAGGGTTGTGGCCATGCCGAGGAGCGTGTCGACGTTGCATAGCGGTGAGACGGAGGGCGCGCCGAGTGGAGAAAGCGGTTGTAGGCAGCCTGGCGAGGGCGCTGGCGAGAGCGGCGTGGTGCCGTTGGATAGGGCTGTAATCACGTCGTAGAACCGGAACGCCTGGGATGGTGAACTTGGGGCTTTCAGGCTGGGAGGAAGCGCCACTTACACGCTCCAAGAAGACACTTGTCGTGTCTGCCGGGTCCGGGGCCGTTCCCATGATGGTCAAGGCCCCTTTAAGGTGGCCGGCTACTATGTTGGAGTGGCCACTCTGGACGAGCTGTGATGCCGATACCGTCAGCATGATTCCGTTTCGTTCAACTCTGTGGATAACTCACGGTCTCGTAGTACACGAGCAGCATGATGGAGGCCAGGATCTCGTTGCGACTGGCCTTGGTGCTGTGCTGAATCAGCTGCGCGACGCCGCGGACGGCCATGTTCTGGAAATACAGAGATTTTTCCGCATTCTCAACCCCTCGGTACTCCAGGTGCGCGCATGCAAGCGCAAATATGGCGTACTTCACGGGGGAGCTCCCTTGGGTGAGTGGTAGCACCAGCTGCTGGAAGGGATTGCCCGTCTCCTCGCGGAAGACAATCAAATGCGACAGGACGTTGCAAAAGTGGTCCACCAGAGCTCTGCGGTTCTGTTTTTCCGAGAACTCGGCGAATGTTGGCGTGAAAAAGTCCAGCAGCGGAGAGCCGGCCGGGCAGGGGGCAATCATGGCCAGGTCCGGGCTCAGGGACTTGGAGCGTGGGATCACAGCGGTGCTGGTCGTGGCATTGCCGTCTTCTGAGGGAGCATCTTCGTGGCCGTGCAGAAGCTCGATTGGGGAAAGGGGCGGGAGAGTGATGGGTTCGAAACTGCTGTTGGACGGGCTGAGAAGGACAGGATCGTCGAGATAGCACGACAGCAAGCCCTGAAGGATGCCGTCATCCCTCCCGAAGTCGGTTCCAAGGCTGTGGCGGCTGACGTCTGAGAATCGGCGGGAGACCAGATGCAGACTAGAGGGGCTGGCCGGGGTTGCCGACTCTCGCCGCCTCCGTTGGCGTGGCTTCACAAGCTCGTAGGCGCACTCAACACCGTGCTCGGCGCAGCGGGTGCATTTTGGCCGCTGTTCATCGCACTTTTTTTTCTACACGTCCGTCAGCGGGTGTCCAACAGCTCAAGGGACTCTTGTTTGATGGGGATATCTCGGGACTAACCTTGTCCTTGCTTCACAGATAGTTAGACGGACTATCGAATGGTATATGAGCAGAGCATGGAATCTTCCAACAGGCATAACGTACCAGTAAGTGCAGCCTGCAAGTGATGGGCGGCTCTGGTCAGCATCTGGGACGTCCCGGGGATTTGGACGTGGCATTTAGGTCTACGTACCGCCTCTTGATCGCCTCTTGGGCTGTCTGGGAGGAGCAACTCTTGTGTAGAGCAGCATTTTCGACTCGCTGATTGTACTCCAGGGCTATATTTGCAGTGCGTAAAGTCGTGCACCTTCATGGACACCTGCCCCCTTGTCCTCCCCACCCCATCGAACAGCGATATGAGCTGTTGGAGAGGGCTAGATGCCGCTCTGCTTACTTGGGTTCTCCTTAAGGTGTCGCTGGTTAACGTAAGTCGATTGCTTCCTGGGTGTAGCTTTTATTTTGGTGTGCCAATGTTTTGGAGTGGCCAACTCCACACCAACGATGCACGATGCACGATGCCAATGTTCAAAACACCGAAGGCCAGAATCGATGATTAGAAACGCTAAAACGAGCGACAAAAAAGTAGGGAGTTTAGCAGCGACAGGTCGGAAGTTGCAGCGATGGTCAGAATGGAATGGATAAAGCGGCGGCTTGATGAGAGAGAGAGAGAGAGGGCTTGACCCAAGGTGAAGATTCCGGAGACTTCGTCGGTCAAGGGTCGAGACCCGAAGCCCACATGACACTCCAGGATCATGGCTCTGCCCTGACTGATGATGGGGTAGCCACGACCAATCGCAGTTGATCACGCCCCCTGGCGCACGCGGGCGAGCTTCTGCGGAGAATCCATTCCGTTGTGCGGGGATATTTGGGCGAAACGCTCTACTGTGTATTCCCCGAATGGGAATTCTAGCGTGGCCAAGCACGGCTTTTGCCGGCAGAACCTAGCAACCGTCGTTCACCAAATACACCTCCTCCACGGTTTTAAATCCTAGTGCGGTACTTTGGCCGCACTAAACCAGAACTAGGCAAACAGCCAAGAAGTCAAAGTACAGCCAAGCCCACACAAATTGTATTGCATTACAAGTACCAGAACCTAGTAACCAATTCTCCCCCCCCATTTGCAATGACCTGCTGCAGCCGACCGGGCATCGTATGGGCCAACTGTCGAAGAAAATCAGGGGGCACCGCATCCCACGCCCCCTGAACAGCCTGCCGGAGCTGTGGCAGGCTCAGAGCCTCCACATCGTGGTGAT